>PYAF01003926.1:160666-181688 GCA_007407185.1 Glycine tomentella | reverse complement strand
CTATTTTTTAACAACTATAATAATATTTTATCTTTCATATAATTATATTTAAATTTAAAATGTCCATTCAGTATCCAACAAACTGACACAATATTAGAATTGAATTGAAGCTAAAAATCAAAATTTTATATTCTAACAGTAAATTTAAAATTTGGGACTAGTTAATTTTAGAAAAAAGAGATTTTATATACAAGTATATAAAGTTTTATATAATTATTCAATCACAATTCATCAAATATGATATGTTTATTGATTTTTAAAATAACTATTTTAAAATAAATTAAATGATAATTTATTATTGAATAATAGTATAAAACTGTTTTATATTATAAATATGTATTAAACTCTTAATTTTATTTGTTTAATAAATAAGAATTAAAATTCATTGCTATAATTTATTGAGGTGTATGTGTCCATATATAATAACCATGAAAAATAAATAAATTTACTATATTCCGTCAAAAAAGCGTTAGCGGCAGAATTAGCGACGACTAGAAAGTGGTGCCGTTAGCATGGGAACTGGCACCGTTAGCGTGGGAGGTGCGCCAGAGTGGCGCAATTAGCGTTAGAAGTGGCGTCAGTGTGTCAGAATGCACCAGAAGTCTATTTCTCTAGAATAGCTGGCACGATTAGCGTGGTACTGGTGCGATTAGCGCGGGAGACGCTCCAGAGGCCATTTTATGCAGCAATCCAGTGCTAATAGCGTCAGAATGGCGCGATTAGCGCCATAGTGGCATGGTTAGCGCCATAAGTGCTCAGAAGGCCCGTTGTCACGAGAACTTGACGCGAATAGCGCCAGAATGACACTATCAGCGCGGAAACTCGGACAGCACAAGTATAAAAGGCCATTTTCGCGACTTTGGGGGCTAGAACCTTATTTTCTTCTTCCTCTGAGCCTTGGCAGCCATTGTTGAGCTTTGGAGCTTCATACCCACTCCACCTTTGATCTAAACACTTCCCTTTCAACATGAAACCTGTAGGGAATCCCCCTACGAGCTAGTATCATTCATCACTTTTTCCTAAAAACCATCAAACGAAGAGATCCCTTTCCCTAGGGAACTTCACAAAACTCGAGCTCGGCGGGGAAAGGAGGCGATTATCGGACACCCAAGCTTGGGGAAGTCGTCCATTAGCCTTCCTTGTCATCTTAGAGGTAAGAAACTTGAGTTTTACCGTTTGATCTGTGAATTTGTCTTTGGGATGAATAGTGACCCTTTTGAGCTAGAGCTGAAATTAGGCTTGGGTCCTTTAGAAAAGTATGTTTAAGAGGTTGTTGTGATGAAGGATTAGCTTTGAAATGTTAGTTTCATGGACTTTGGTTCTTGGCTCTGAGAAATGCATGTGTAGGTAGTCTGTTGGTCAATTGATGATTGTAGAACATGCATGAGCCTTGTTACTAGTACTATATGTGCTCAGGAAGTTATATAAACGATATTTTTGTATTGAAGAAGCCGTTTAGCCATATTGTTCATTTTTGAACTTTGGGCTTGTATAGCTTTGATTTGGTTAATTCTATAACCTTAAGATAGAGGACATAGAGGTTTATATGGAAAGGAATGATGTCTCCTTTCATTTTAACGGTTGAGGACCGTTGTTGTATGCTTATGCTTTGTAAGGTTGAATTGGTGTTTGATTGTGCCTTTGTATAGGGCGTGACATCGAGGGTGTCAGTGGCGTAGACCATCGTTCAGGGATTGAACCGCAGAGCACGGCTTTGCCAGTTAAGTTCTTGGTTTCTTGGGAGTGTTTCCCACTGCTTGTGTTCCACCATACTCCAAGGGAGTGATGGTTACATACATGACGCATATGCATTGAATTGGTTGTTACAGTTTCTCATTATGATATGTATGCATGATTCTATGCTTTGTATGTATGGATACCTGTTGAATAGATCTTCTGGCCAGTTAGATAGATATGGACCTCCCTAGGAGTAAAGCGCACCTCCTAGTTTGGTTTGCTCACGTAAAGGGTGATGATGATCCCTTAAGACCAAGAGATGGGTGGCCCCGTCGCGATTGAAACCTATTCTCGGAAGTGCCATATATGTGCATCCATGCGTAAAGGGGTAGCTCACGATGAGATGACATGGGTGTGAGTTCCGGCCTCACACTGAGGACTGAGAGTCCTGATGCTGATGATGATGCATCTTTGGCGGCGTAGTTCCGCAGATATACATTAGAGCTAGATGATTGGCTATGTATTTATTGTGAGGGTCAGGTGGCCGGTTGATTGTGATGCCTTTGATGATGTGTATCATGGAAGTAAGTCAGAGTGGAGAAGATGCCTCCAAGAACCCTGAGCTTACTGGGATGTGTATCTCACCCTGTGTGGCGATTATGTTTTGCAGGTGATTCATCTGGTAGAGATTATAGGTCACAGGGCGGAAGGCCCCACTAGAGATAGATTCTACATAGCTGTTGGATAGCGCTTTAGAGCTTGGTGGCTCAGTTGTTTATGATATTGTTTTGTACCCCTTTGAGGGAAGATATGCGGGTGCATAAATTTTGAGTCCTGTATGGATTGATGTTTTGATTTCTCTGTACTTTATACCCTCGTGTGAGGATGAGACTTTTGAAGTTGTAGCACGTGGTGCTTATTGTTTTGTATAACCACAAGTGCGGTCCTGAGAACTTGATGTATATATGTACATGACTGGTTGAGTTATGTAGTTTTATTCCTCCTGCTATATCTATTGGATATTGTTGTGATCTGCCTTTCTTTTGTTATTTGGATCGAAAGGGGCTAGTTATGCTTTGTGGTCTTTTGTACTATACATAATGGATCAGGAAATATGGTTTAAAAATGAAAACGCTTATGTGAGTTAATTAATCGAGTTTTATATCAATTACTGTGTTTATCTGTTTAAATAATTGTTAATACACCATATGCATATGGGGTGTTACACCGTATATCGAATAAAAGTATATGTGCCCAAAAAAAAAAGATTATTGAATTGTTTCTATGACTAACAACATCTTTAATGGTAGATCTAAAATTGAGATCTTAAATTACTTTTTGATAGATCCCATAATGTCAAATAGGATTAAAGATCTCTTAAGATTTTTTGCATTTTTTTCTTTAATGGTAGATCTCATTTTGAGATCTTAAGAAGAAAGAAAAAGGAAAAAAATTTATTCTTTTTTGAATAATGTGCAAATCTTAAAGAGATTTTTTATAAGAACTCATCCTTCATATTAGATATCTCTTCAATTCCTTTATTGAAAGATATAGTGAAAATAAGATCTTGAACTCAAGATCTTTGCTTAAAAACTTACACTAAAGATGCTGTAAGTGGACTTATGAGCCAGGGTTACGCACCTGACTTGATATAAAGACGGAGAGGGTTTCTTGTTAGGGTTTAAGCATCCAGCCTCTGCCTCTGTTCATTTCCATTTCCATTTCCACTTTTCACACACTCTCTGCTTTCACCATGTGGACACTTCGTCGAGCTTCTCTTCGTCTCAGGTAACTCTCTTTCATTCTCATACATATTCTCAAAATTGCGATGAATACGAAATCTCTTCTCCATAATCACTACTTCCAATAATTCCTTTCATCAAACGCGTAACGTAACCTTCCTTTAACACTTCTACACAGTAGACTAATCATCTATTCTAAATACAAGTTTTATGTCACTCAAAGAATAGCGGTGAAGCCTCCTTTCTTCGACCTTAGCGCATCGATGTTTATGACTAACGCTTTATGATTAATGTTTAAGCACCGTGAAATGTGCCTAATTTTATGAATTAGGGTTTTGAGTGCGATTAGGCTGATGATCCTCTCATAAACTCTTCATTTTGTTCTTGTTTTTGCTCATTCTTTTGCACTGGTTGTGATTAATTTGTGCTTGCTGTTTATTCTAGTACGAGCCAAGGACTTTACGCGGGAGCTACCCGTGCTTCTTCTGTCAAATTAGTGCCAATCACTAGTGAGGAAAATGAGGCTGGTATCCCTCAGTCTCGTCAAATCACTCACAGTAGATTTCTGTCGGCTGACACATTTTGCCGCACGGGTCGGGTGTCCCTGAAATTTGCTGTGGGCCGGCGTGAACTTTCCTCACAAGCGGGTGCTAGCAGCACGAAAGGGGATGATGATGATTTGGAGGGTGGGTTGTCTGAGCTGGAGATACAGGGAAGTAATGATGAATCTGACGCTGACCTGTCTGACGGAGACAAGGATGGTGGAAAACTAGTTGAGGAGATGGACTTATCAGATGCTGAGATTGACCCAACCAAGAAAAAATCACAAGGTAGACAGACTCAATCAGAACTATTCACGGTAATTCTAAATGCTCCTGGGTTGTCTGTTGGTTCTGCTCTCAATAAGTGGGCTGAGCATGGGAAAGAACTCAGTCGACAGGAGATCTCGCTGGCTGTGCGTGAGCTTCGGAAACGTAAAATGTATGGGAGGGCTTTCCAGGTAAAAATTAATGAAACTTATATCTGCTACTGATTTATTCAGTTAAACATTTTTAAATTATTTTGCTGATAAATTTAGGTTGCCAATTGCTTCATATTTTTGGGTGTTTCAAGTTTGTTTATTATTATACTAGTGCTTTTTATCTGAAGCAAAACAATGCCAGTGTCTGGTACCATGCTATTTTTTTTTCTGTTGCCTAATTCACAGAACAAAAACCCAGAAATTGGAGAAGGATCCTAACTTTCAAATTGTGAACACTGACCCCTATAACGATCACTTTTTTATTTTTTAATTTCCATGTAATCAGATAATGACTTGGTAGAGCTATACACCAAGGTGTTAGTAGACGAAAATGAATTATAAAAAAAATTAGAATACTGAATTGGAATCCTAGTTAAACTTTGAGGATAAAATTACTAATTTTGCCTTTTTCTTTACGTCATTCCTATGTATATTTCTTTTTCCCCCCATAGTGCTCGTGTACTGTTGTTATCCTTTGTAACATCTACTTTTACATTATTCCTTAATCAGAATTCATAAACAGGGTCTTGGGGGTTTAGGTTTTTATGCAACTATTTGGGGTTGGTAACTATGATTTGTATCCCTTACGTCTTCTTACCCAAACATACAGCATTTGCACCAGGAAAACATCCTAAACATAGGCCACAAATCCTTTGTCTGGGTTTAAAATTCTGACAAATTCTATCTCAAGCATGATGGTGACTAGGGATGTAATCTTTCTCCGAAATGTTATAAAGCTAAGAGTGTGATAGACTCGGTATGGAATGCATGTGTACCCCTTTAGTTTTGAAGTTCTGTACATGGAAATATTCTCAAGGAAAACCACCTAAGGATTCCTTCTAGTATTTAAAGTGTGTTTGAGATCTTAAAAGTTAAAAAGTAACCAAATAATCATACAAGTTCTGCAGAAAAGTAATACTAAATACACTTTGCGAATCATAACCAGAGTTGTGATTCCGAATAGTTTCAATAATTCAATTTATCGACAGAAAACCAAAAGTTCAAGGAAATCATGTTCAAAATCCCAAATCAGATTAAGGGATTTCACCCTCATCAGAAATCAAATATCAAAAGAAAAATAAAAATCCAAAAACAAGTCTCCATTTATTCTAAAACAGATATCATATAACCAAATTTAGAGCAAATGACTGGAATCCTCATACAGAATATCCAAAGTGGAAGAATCAGAATTTAAAATCATCTCATGGAGAGTGCTAAAATAGGATCTGAATCAATACAAACTTCAGGTGATCTTACTATACATTCTGATGTGGGATTCCAACCAAAAAATAAGGGTTGTGGTTGTGGGAAGTGCAAAACTTTAAATTAGAATTCAAAAGTGAAATTTTTAATAGATGCATCGCAACTTATCTCAATGCATCGCAAATTATAATGTAAAATTTTTAGTATACATTCTTGTCCATCCTCCCCAACTTATCTCAATGCATCACATGATGCTTCCTGTCCAACACCAGTTGGAAAATAGGTTTAATTAAAATTGGGAAGGGGGAAAGAGGTCTTCTTTGCAACTGTTGGAATCAACCTTTTTGCAAACACATTATAATTTGTATGCAGACCTCAATAACTACTACAATCTGGATAATCTCCTTCAAAACAGAACCATGTAAGAACCAAAATCCATTTCCAGCAGAATAATGTTTGAAAAGTAATACAAATCTTTAAGGCCATATATTTCCATACTAAGAGGATTCTTTTTCCTCAAAACTCAGATTAGCCAATAATTTGGACAACTCATTTAAAGTGGTCATCTTATATTGTTTAAATATTAATGAAAATATTCAGAGAAAACTATTATAGGCATGCTTGTACTTCCTACTTAGAATTAAACATACCTGTAACATAACTTCAATGGTAGAATCTCTAAAATTTATTTAGCATTTTTGTGTTAGCCCTCCACTCCACTATCCTGGATTTGATAACTATGGTTAGGACTACAGAGTAGGGGGAATGATTTTGTTTTTGTTTTTTCCCCCTGCATATTGATATGTTGCAAATGCTTTTAGTAGCATGTAATTTTTCTTCAGTTGATAATGCAGGCATATATTGTCTTATATGGAGTGTTGCATAAATGTATTCTATGTAGTAATAACCCTTATATTTGTTTGAGTGATTAACATTGTTACTGTATATTTATCTTTTTCTGAGTTTCCAATTTTCAATATGATGCTTTATACTGTAATGTTATTGTTTTTTTTTTTTTTTTTGTTGGAACTATAGCTCTTTCAGTGGTTAAAGTCAAACAAGAAGCTTGAATTTATGGAGAGTGATTATGCTTCTCAACTTGATTTGATTGCCAAGTTGCATGGCCTCCCAAAGGCTGAGAAATACATTGAGAGTGTTCCAGAATCTTTTAGAGGCGAGATATTATACCGAACATTACTGGCTAACTGTGCTAGTCAGAACAATTTGATTGCAACAGAGAAAATATTCAACAAAATGAAGGACTTGGATTTACCACTTACAGCATTTGCTTGTAACCAGTTGCTGCTTTTGTATAAGAAGCTGGACAAGAAGAAAATAGCTGATGTTTTACTGCTGATGGAAAAAGAGAATGTCAAACCTTCTCTTTTTACTTACAGAATCTTAATAGACTCAAAGGGCCAGTCCAATGATATTGCTGGAATGGAGCAAGTGTTTGAGACAATGAAGGAAGAAGGCTTTGAACCAGACATCCAAATACAGGCACTCTTGGCTAGGCATTACATCTCAGCTGGGCTTAAAGAAAAAGCTGAAGCTATGTTGAAGGAGATGGAAGGTGAAAACTTGAAAGAGAATCAGTGGGTATGGGCAACTTTGCTCCGCCTTTCTGCAAACCTGGGAAAGACCGATGAAGTGGAGAGAATTTGGAAGGTCTGTGAATCAAAACCTCGAGTTGATGACTGCCTGGCTGCAGTTGAAGCCTGGGGAAAGTTAAAGAAAGTTGAAGAAGCAGAGGCAGTTTTTGAGATGGCGTCAAAGAAATGGAAACTTAATTCCAAGAGGTACTCAGTTCTTCTGAATATTTATGCAAATAATAAGATGCTAACGAAGGGTAAGGATCTTATCAAGCAAATGGAAGATAGTGGGGTGAGGATAGACCCATTAACATGGGATGCACTTGTGAAACTGTACATCCAAGCTGGGGAAGTTGAGAAGGCAGACTCTGTTTTGCAGAAGTTAATCCAACAGAATCAGCTGCAGCCAATGTTTACCACCTATTTGGCTATTTTAAAGCAGTATGCAAAGAGGGGTGACATCCATAACTCAGAGAAGATTTTCCATAAAATGAGACAAGCTGGTTATACGTCTCGAATAAGTCAGTTCCAATTTCTAATAGAGGCATATGTAAACGCCAAGGTCCCAGCGTATGGGATCAGAGAGAGGATGAAAGCTGATAACCTATTTCCCAATAAAACGTTGGCTAACCAGTTGGCTCTAGTTGATGCATTTAGGAAAAATGCAGTTTCCGATTTGCTTGATTGAAGCATATTTAGTATTCTGCAAGGGTTGTTTCCTACTCTTTCCATGCAACTATTATTATTAGTTAGTTGAATTGTAGATTGCACATTTAGTTTGAATGAATGTTGTCTTTCACTGCTATCTATAAATTAGATACACTTTTTCCTTTGAGCGCATTATATTATTGCTTAAATAAGGATTTTATGATCTTATGATTTTATAATGCCCGCTTGTTTTTAGTTGTAAAGCTTCTTTTTCAATTTAGAGGCTACAATCTTCTTCCTGATAGGATAACAAAATAGTAGATAAATGTTATTTTACTTCCCTCCCCTCCCCTCTTGAGTGAAATAAAATTAATGCTTTATGTAGTATCTTAGTATCTGGTCAAAATGAAAAAAAATGTAGTATCTTTTCATCTTCAAACTCAATAAATTTTACTATATAAAGTTTTCAATATCTCATGCAAAAGGACTTGTTTAGTTCCAGGGATGTCTAAACAGGCCCAATTTGATTGGCTGCCTTGATACTTGATAGATGTTGTGAGTTGGGTTCAAAATAGAGGTCGGATCCTAAAATTATTTCAACCCAAATTCGAATTGTCCATGAGTTGTCTTCGAAATGGATTTAGTCTATCGGCTCGATTTTTATTTATAATTTTGAATCCTTATTAGTTATATATCTCAACTTTATTATTAGGTTAAATCTCTATGATAAAAAAATGGGACTGAGATCATGATGAATATCATCAAGTTCATGTTATGTTAGTATAGAAGAACATAATGTTAATAGGAAATATATTAATGGAATAAATATATTTTTTATCTCTGAAAATTTGATGACTTGGATTTAGTTTCTGTATATTTTTTTATTCATTAAAAAATTACAAAAACCACATGTTTTGAATCTTTATTAAAGGAGCTTTGAGAGATTAACAATAAAAAGTTAAATAGGTACTAAAATAATAAAATACGATGCTTTTTGGGATTTAGAACTAAATCAAATCTCATCTCAAAAGAATTGAATAATTACTAGAAACTCAACGGCCAAAATTGAAAAAAAAAACTGTCACAAATTATAGAATGTAGGTTCAAATTTACTGGATCAACTCTGAATTAAAATTTGATACATTTTAATTTTACACGAGAATGAAAAATATATTAAAACTTTTATAAAGATGAAATGTGAACATTTTTAATTTTATGAAGAAGAAAAAACATATTTTAGACTTAAAAACATAGACAAATCTAAGGTTTCACTACAGTGACATTCCTGTGATTTGTAGTAATTTTTAACTCTTATAAATACTTGTGTAATTTTAAATTTATCTTGACTTAAGTTCAGACAAAAATTTGACATATTTCAATTTTATTAAGATATATAAAGTACTAAAATTTTTACAAAAATGAAATCCTAACATTTTTAATTATATAAAGATAAAAAATATATTTTAATCTTAAAAAAATAGACAAACCTAAGATTTCACAACGGCCACATCTAAACCTAAACGATTTATATTTGGGTTTTCATTGATCAACTGTTCTTATATACCAAATTTCCTTTAATAGGCAAAACACACACACACACACACATATATATATATATATATATATATATATATATATTGCATTATTAGTATTATATATATATATTCAATAAAATATCAATATTCATTTCTTGAGAGACATCTTAGTTTCAATCACAAATAACACTTAACATATTAGAGTTTTATGATTTACGTCTTTTATATATTTTTCCATTTTATTTTGCTTAACCTTAAATTTTATGATTTACATCTTCCGGTTTTTCTCCTTAGCTACCTTAATTACCAAAAGCAAAAAAGCATTTGAAATCTTACTTTATTCTTGTCTGAACACAATATAAGCATTCATTTTATATATTTGGGAGTCTCTTTTATATTTTTCTCTAACAGCTACAATATATTAATGAAATACGTTTTATAGTGAGCTTAATTATTTAGTTTGTACTCCAGAACCTCACGGGTGAGCACATGATCATTTAATATTTTCCCAGTAGATAGATCCTGTACATATGGAATGAAGGCCCACAATTAGATGGTATCCGTCGCTAGCTTGTCAGCAGTCTTCTAATGCTTCAAATTATATATATTCTCTTCCTTTAACCTTTAGTAATATACAATTATTCCTTCCTTGAAGATTTTGAGAACAAACATACCACCATCCATCTTTATCAAAAGCAAAAGCTGCAGAAAATCATTACCAAAATGTCAATGCTATCCCTGATTATATCATGAATCATGAACATACAAACAAGGTTATATCGTAATATCCTGCTTTGATGTGTCACAAAGAGAGTTGGCTCATAGATTCTCTCTGTTGCGGCAAGTGTAAACTCTATCCCACTACTAAGAGTTATAAATAGGCGAAGCAGCGAAAGAAGAAGGCACAATCAAATTAAACCTGAGAGATCAAATACAAAGAGATCGAGCAATGGCATTAGTGACTTCACTTTCTCCTGCGACCCCTTCTTCGGTTCAAACCAACACTTTGAACCCATTGGGTTGGACTGATGATCAGATCCTGGAGAAGGTTTACATTACCCACGTCCACACGGCTGAAAGGTATGATGTGGAATCGCTTTTCAACGTTACTGCAAACATCATCAAGCGTGCTACTGCACTTGCTGACAGTGTTGCTGTTAAGGTACCTAACCTTCAATTAATCAATCAATCTATATATATCGATCGCTGTCACAACTAGTTATCATTATCAGTAGAGTAAACCGTTTGTTTTGTTGCAGACTGGCACACCCGTTGGTCTTATTGAAGACAAGGTTCCTTTGTCCACTTTCGACCCACCGTTCCTTAAACTTAAGCATATTGCTTCTCAGGTTATTAATTCATTCTGCTGCATAATATATTCAATAGTACTTCTTGTTATGGGATTTAATTTTGCCACTTCCATTATGCTTATCTTAAAGTAATTGAATCTTATAACTAATTTCAAGTTTTAAAGTGAAGGCACTAGTCAAATTTAGGATAAGCATACTTTATAGATAGAGATGTATCGGAGCGTTTGTAAATCAAAGTCAATATATCTGTGTAACGATCGACTTATAAAATTTGACACAAACTATAATGATTGAACACATCCCATTAATTAATGAAAAATGTTTGATGGACACTCATTAATCTATTCAACCCTAATAAAAGAGAAAATAAGAGAAAAATATAAATATGATATGATTTATAAAGTGACATAAAAAAAGAAAGAAACAAGATATGTTGGTGGTACCGACACAATGTTTTTGATAAATTTTTGATAAGGAACTTTGATACGTTTTTCAAAAATTCTAATATTTCGATACGTTCTCGATATGTCTTAATATTAAATAATATTTTTTTATATAGAGTATATTTCATATTAATAAAATGTAATAAAAGAAAAATCATAAACATAAATAGCATATTATCCATACAAAATTAATAAATATTTTAACTTTTTAAAAATATTTGACTAAATCTATACGTAAAATAGAGTATTTTCAAGATATTGGACGTGTATCCGTTGAATTTTTTTTTCATAGTATAGGTGCTTCATAGGCTATCATTGCTCATAGTTAATACTGTTTTAACGAAGATCTTGGATTGTTAATAAAGAATAAATTATGTGGGTGTACGTAGATGATGAACACACCTCAAGGTGAGCATCACGCACACAACACAGCAATGTCGATCCTAGACCAGCTGAGAACGTACACATGGGACGGAAAAGCGATACTGGTTCTGGCTGCTTTGGCTTTGGAGTATGGAAACTTCTGGCACCTCGTCCAGACTCCGAGCGGAGACCATCTGGGAAGATCACTGGCACAGATGAGCCGAGTTCACATCGTGGAGAGGAACAGGCAAGCCGTGGCTGACTACAACAGCTTGGTTAAGAACTTGCTCATCGCGGTTGAGTGCATCTCCGAGTTGGAGAGGCTTTCCACCAAAGGTTATGACTTGAAGGACGTCCCAGCCTTGGCAGAAGCCATGCAAGAGATCCCTGTTGCTGTCTACTGGGCCATCGTCACCACTGTTGTCTGTGCTAATCATTTTGATTTCCTTCTTGGTGAATCGTGAGCACTTTTCTCTTTATATCTATCTATTCATCTTTATCCTTCCTCAGAGACCAACCAATCCCCGTTAGCAGTTCGCTATGTCTAACAACGGAAACAATATCTATCTATCTATATATATATAAAGAGTGATAATGAACTATTGTTCTCGATCTCTATCATATTTTTGTCTTCATTTTTTTCTTTCTCCTTTATTATTGTTAACATTGTTCTTATATATCTATCTATTGCAATTACTTTTGTGCAGGGACTCTAGATACGAAATAGCAAATTTTGACGACAAGCTTGCTGCTGTTATCAGCAAATTAAAGGCGAATCTGACCAGGAGCAGAAAGAAAATAGGTTAGGAAAAATACTAAGATCGTTCGACCCTATTTTAGGGTGGGATATTTCAAGTAGAGAAAGGAGAGATAAGAAAAAAAAATTAAAAATGAAGTGATGTGTGTGGTAAATTGAAAGTAAAAAGAGATAATTAAAAAAATGATAAAAAAGTGATGGAAGAAAAAATGAGTGTCATAAGCGAAAAAAGAGAGAAAATGAGTGTAGATTTTTAATTTATCTAAGACTCTATGTACTTAGCATTTCTTTTTTTTTTTTTTGAAGGGATAGATAAATAATCAGTAAAATATGTATGGATCCACCTGTTCGTTAAAATGAGTAGGTATATTTAAAAGAAAAATAATTGAAAATATATAGTATATAATATATGTTTAAAAAATTTGAAATTAACTACATGATTTCAAGGTTTATTTAATCACCATAGATGTGTTACCTTAGAAAAAGAACAAAATCCAAACATATATGAAAATTGACAACAACAAATGATGACGAAGAAGGCTATATATAGATAAATAAATTGAATGCTGACATCTGTGTTGATTGATTTCAGGTGACCTAGAAGACTACTGGAGGCGTAAGAAGCTGCTTCAAACGCCGACAGAAATCGTAGAGGTTCTCAAGGTTCTGATCTACCACAACGAAGTTCACGACCCCCATGTCTACGATGGCATCACCAGACAAATGGTTAGCATCGAAGTGTTCAGGAAGAAGCACGTATTACTCTTCATTTCGGGGCTTGACAGCATCAGAGACGAGGTTCGCCTTCTGCAATCAATCTACGAGGGATTGCAGGAAGATCCAAAGGAAGTGAAGGGATACAGAAAAGAGGACTTCAGGATTCTTTGGGTCCCAGTTGTGGATGAGTGGAATCTTCTGCAGAGGGCCGAGTATGATAACCTGAAGCTTGAAATGCCGTGGTATGTGGTGGAGTACTTCTACCCCTTGGCTGGAATAAGGCTCATAAGGGAGGACTTGAATTACAAGAACAAACCCATCATCCCTGTGCTCAACCCTCAAGGAAGAGTGGTCAACTACAATGCCATGCACATGATTTTCGTCTGGGGCATCGATGCATTCCCTTTCAGACCCTCTGATGATGATGTCCTCACCCAGAAATGGAATTGGTTCTGGGCCGAAATGAAGAAAGTCAATCCCAAGCTACAAGACCTCGTAAGTCCAACTTTACTTATTATATTCTCTTCAAAATTGTTTAACATCATCCTATCAAATAATAAAGAAAATACTTTACATTGTAAAAATCATCTAATCACAAATTACCACACATATGATAAATTTATTGATTTTTGTAATAATTATGATTAAGTTCCACAAAGTTAGTTTGCCTACAGTGAAGGTACTTTAAGTACAAATCACTTTAAATCAAATATATGCACAAAAGACACAACACATAAAAACTTAAGCCTTGTTAATTAATTAGCATTATTGATATATAAAATGTGTGTGTGTGAATGATCATCAGATCAAAGCGGACAGTTTCATCTTCATCTATGGAGGCAGTGACAAGAAATGGCTGCAAGATTTCACTCAGGCAGTGGAAAGAATCAAAAGGCATGAGATCATCAAGAGGGCAGACGCGGTGATAGATCACTATCCATTCGGAAGGGAAGATCAAAGGATCGTTCCTCGCTTCTGGATTGGCATAGAGAGCTTGTTCGCGAACATGATTCAGAAGACACACAAGGACCCTACCATTGAAGAAATAAAGAGCTTGCTCTGCCTCAAACAACAACAACCCGGGTGGGTTCTTCTCAGCAAAGGATCGAACGTGAAGCTGTTGGGGAGTGGGGAACCAATGCTGGCCACTGCAGCTGATTTCGAGATATGGAAGGAAAAGGTGCTGGAGAAAGCAGGGTTTGACGTGGCTTTCAAGGAATACTATGAGCAGAAGCGTCGCAACTACCCTCAGGAATGCTCGCACATGCAGTTGGCTAACTACCCTGCTGATATTCTTCACCCAATTAACTGCCCTGAAGCTGCTTGTGGCAGATCCATGGAGATAGCTTCTGTCAGTTACAAGTGCTGCCACGGTCAAACAGCTCATCACAAGGCTGAAGTTCCAGAGAGTGGCGATATCATGATTGAGAAGAAGCTCTACGCTTCTTAATTGATGGTACCATCCACGAGTTTGTTGGTGATTTTGCTGGAGGAGCTTCTATTTTCCCAGTTTAGAATTCAATTGTGTGCACTACTTTATCATTTTTACGTTTCGGCTGGTGTGTTGAAGCCTCTTCTGTGCTGCCCTTGTATGGGTTAAAAATAATGGCTTCACACAGCGTCTGTTTGTTTTACAGCAATTTATTTTGATTCAATTAAACAGAAACCAGTTGGGCTTGCACAAAATAAAACAATTTTATGCTCCTTTTCTTTTTGGGTGCCTACGTTATGCCGTGTTACCTTGTCCAGTACCAGAATTCTTTTTTCTTTTCTTGAGACACTAAAAAAAATCTATTAACTATAGCAGTACTAGAAGAAGTACTCGACCTAGTATTTCACTACATGCAAATATAACAATGGTCAAAGACTAGTACTCTATTGCTTTATAAGACCATCACTAGTCCAAATCCTTTTTATATGTCCAGTGAAACATGAAAATCCAAAATAAGCACCCGCTCAGACTTTGATTACAACCAGAATTACGTGCCCTCTGCTCATTAGCCTGAGAAATTTATTTTCTTTTTATGAGAAACTGTTAAACTAATTTTAATCACATTTTAGATCATTTTCAGCTTCTAATTACTATTCTTAAATAAAACTAAAACAAACACCATGAAAATACTAAAAGAAGTGATATATTATTATTGTTGTTAAAAAAAAAAGGTGATTATTTTATTAAAGAAGTTGTAACAAAGATGCCCTTAGTCAGTTTATTAATAAAATTAAGGAAAGAAAAAAAATTAAAATTGAAAAAATAAATATAAAAATAAATTATCTAAATCAAGACACATTATCTCTATCCAAAGAAAAATAATATCTATAATTTGATATAGAATCTCAAAATTGAAAATTGAAAATATATATCAAATTCAAATTGAAATCAAATGTAAGTAAAAAAAATTGAAAGTAATTAAAATTACAAATATGAAATAATAATTAAGACGATAAGATCTTAGGATTAAGGTTGCGCATAGTTTTAAGACATTTCTTTATAAGACAGTAATGAAAAGTTAGTTAGTACCTACACTTATTTTCATATTATTTGGTTTATTATCTATTTAAAAAGGTTAGATTTTCTTTTACTCTATAGATAACTACTTTTCAACTCATGGTGAAAAAAGGATATAATCCTAGTTATATATGGTCAAGCAACTCATCAAGTTTGGAGAATTGGAGACGGACATATATAGTGTTCGAATTTTTGAAGATAAGTGGCTGCCTCATACAAGTGATATAACCCTTAATTATGAGGCTGATCTTACACTACAGTGATAACTCCTTATAATTTTACCATTTCATTGCTTCTTTGTCACACCATCGTCTTTGTCGGCATTGATTGAATTGAAAACTAAAATTTGTAGTTTTGTACCTCGCTTTGTGGTAGCATTGCCCAATATATTCTTGCCTTAACCTTTTGTCGGTCTTTCTGAAAAAGGAAAATGTTTGGGCAGTAGTACTGTGGACAAATCTTAATTCTAGATTGACAAACTAACAAAATTTTAGGGACCACAGGATTTTAAATATATTCTACAAGAACACAAAAATTATAAAGATGGACAAAAGAAATATGCTTATGCCTAATTTCACCATAATTTTAGCAGGAAAAACGTTACATGTACACTCAATATATTATTTGATACCTAAAGAAAGAGAGGAAAAAAAGAAAGAGAAACATAGATATAATATATACTAAATGATAGAAAGAGAGATATTAAAAAAAAAAAAAAAGTTGAAGAAATGTTTAAAATAATAAGGTGTATGTGTATCTTTCAGTTAATAAGGTGTATGTGTACTATTTAGCTAACCTTATAATACTTCAACGTCACGTAATTACAATAAAACTATTGTTAATGAGTAACTTTCAGTTACTGTATAACAAGGAAGATAATATTTGAAATTAAGGATATACCGGTAATGAATCTATGAATATGTTGTTCCATTTGTATTACCCTAGGTCAATTAATCAACTTAAATGAACATTTTTACTTATATTTATTTGCATATTGCTTTTGTAATTGATGATGTGCACCATATATAATTTTATACTTGAGATGTGAGGGAAATTTTTTATTTGTAAACATGTCATTCGACTAAAAGTCAAACGCTTCTGACTTAACAGAACCCAAAGTGAATTTTGATTCTACACACTTCCAATACTATAAGTTAGAATGCAGCAGTAGAAATATACAAAATAAAATTAAGTATAAATAAAAATTAGGTAGATATCCTGGAAACAAAATTCACTGTCAAGACCTGTGAAATCTTCTTGCCTTGAACCTTTGGACAAACATGAACTTCAGCCTTACGTCCTTCTGGAAAGCAAAAGTTTCAGGAAATTCCAACACAGGAAATTAATTAACAAATCACTGTCATCTAAGGTTTGTATGGTAACATTGTTCTGTCTAATCTTCTTGCCTTGAACCTTTAGACAAGTGAGCTACCATCTTTTATAAAAGCGAAAGTTTCAGGAAATTCCACCACTAGAAGAAAAACACGGTAGTAGTTTGGTGAAAATGGCAATTATATCCTTGATCATATTGTCACCTACGAATCCATATGTAAGGGTAAATCTGAACTTTGCATCAGAGCGGCACGTTTCACGTTTGCTGTGTATAATTTACTGATCTAAACACTTTCATCTTAGCTAAAGTTAATTATTCTAAGTGTAAAGCCTCGAAGAATCTTAACATATAAATAGGTTGAGCAACTTCATGATAGCACAGAACATCATTCAATAATTCTCATCCAAACCTACGAAGGTGATCGAGATACCGACATGTCGAGCTCCAACACTCAACCGAAACCTCTGCTTCCCAACCCATTTAATTTGAGTGACAGTGAGATCGTTGAAAAAGTTTACGTATCCCACACTTACGATGACCAAGTGTTTGATAATGAGCCCCTCTTCAACGTCGTGTCCAACGTTATCAAGTTATCAACTCGAATTGTTGGGGCTCTTTATAAGGTAATTTAAAAAATGCAATCTTAGTGCTTGTTTTGCTAATGACATGCTTTATTCCTTTTTTTAATCAATTGAACCAATATGCGCGGATCTAAGTGTGGAGTCAAAGTTCTGTCAAAAAATAAATAATGTGATATGTAGCTTCAGTTCAGAGTGACGAGCTATATATACAGCAACCTTACTAAAATTTTCGGGTGTCTTGCAGATAGAAGAGCCCAATGGATTTACAGGAAATCCCATATCCACAACCAGTTTCAAACCAGAATTCTCCACACTGAAGCTGATGTCATGCCAGGTATATTATGTTCCATATATATGTAAAAAGTCGTTAAATTTGGAAATGATCGATCTTAATCATAATTTTTTGTCACAGTGCCAATACTCACTTTTTCTTATTAAACATGAGTGTTTCTTCATATGATGATGTTACTGGAACTGCTGTTTTATTACATATGACCCAGTTTGAATCTAGTAATTGAATTATACATACGTACGGTGGCAGATGATGACACTACCTTGGGGGCCAGAAAACGCACACCAAAAAACACTTCGGATTCTTCAACAACTGAGAGACTACTCTTGGGACGCAAAAGCGCTGATAGCACTAGCGGCTTTCGCGTTGGAGTATGGAAATTTCTGGAACCTTCAGCAGGTATCAGACACTCTGGGAAACTCGTTGAGACTGCTGAATCAAATCCAACACAGACAGCTTCCCGTGACTGATATCAACACAACAGTGAAGCTGGTCATGGAGGCCGTTGAGAAGATGAGATGGTGGGGAGCCTTGTCTTCTGATGAAACCTATGAGACTGAGGATGTTCCCGCTCTCTCAGATGCCTTGCAGCTCATCCCCATCCTTGTTTACTGGCTTGTCGCTTCCCTTGTCGCTTGCAACACCAACATCCAGGGTGTTTCGTAAGTTTATGTTTCCATACTCTTTTTTTTTTTCTTCCCACCATGGATGATGTTGAATGTTCTTAATTATATGGGATCGAATCCACTCCGCATCACCAAATTATAAACACAGTTATCATATCAACTTTTCTGAGGATAGATCTTATCTCTAATTTTATATATAAAATTAATAATATTTTTTTAAAAAACCTATTATTTATTAAAGTTATATATTTAAACTACTGTGTAAAATAAAAAATTTGGCCTCTTTTGATATATTTTTACATCCGTCTCTGCCTTTACATACATTCTTTAACCAATTTTAATTGTTCGATCAAAATTGTAGGAACTAAACAGTGTATGTATAGAAAATAAAATGAGTCAGTTTCTAAATGTAAGAACTAAAGCCTAAAGATTGTGTGTATAGTTATAGGGATCATACAAGTAATTATTAATTAAACCTTAAATATAAATTATAAACTGATTTTAGTTTATAGAATAGTTTGATTGTTTTTAGTTTCTTATTTTTATCTTTTTCATAAATTGCGATTATTAAATTTTTGTATCTAAATTAAACCTATATTACATATACTTATTGTGAAATGTTATATATTAACAAATTGATAAACTTTTTTCTGTGTTTCAGGAACTATGTATTATCGGACTTCCGTGCCAAACTTTCTCCCGCTCTGGATGAGTTCAAGCAGCAACTAGAGATATGCGAGCAACAAAAAGGTTGTGTGCTTAATTAGTGTTTTCACATGCTTCCTTCAATTAATATCCTCTCAAATTTCTAGTTTCTACTTAACGTAATGAAAAGAAATTACTCCCTCTCATTTTATTACTGCAGCTAGCATAGAAGACTACCGGAGGCGTAAGAGGGCCTTTAAAAAGCCTAAAGACATTGTAGACTTTTTGAAGCTTCTGATCAATCAAAATGGATATAAGTCTCAAATATATGATGGCAACGCCAACAGGAATGTGGTTCGTACCATTAAATGATTTTACAAACACTCTATCAACCCTTGTTAATTTTTTTTTTTTTATCATATAATATCATCACTTATCATTTGCTGATAAAAATATCACTTATCATACATTTTTTTCTTTTTTGAAAATCTAATATCACTTATTATATTTATATTTTCTATATTATTTCTTTATTTCAGTAAGTATCAAATAACATATAGTTATCCACCAATCATTTTTCTTATTATTTTGCCTCCTATATATTGTGTCATGCACTCTTGCTAGGTTTAACTTAGTGTTCAAGTATTATAACCACGTGTGCATGTCCTTTTATAACTTTTTTGTGTAAATATATAGAATGTTGAGGTTTTCAAGGAGAAGTATGTGTTGCTATTCATTTCGGGGTTGGACAGAATTGAAGACGAGATTCGGCTTCTGAATTCAATCTATGAGAGACTTGTGGAAGATCCAAATGACAAGAGCGATTTCAAGAAAGAGGAATTCAAGATTTTGTGGATCCCGATCGAGAACAAATGGGGGGATGCTAGGAGGGAACTTTTCAACACTTTGAAGAGTGACATAAAGTGGTACGTGGTGGTGGAGTACGCTCAAGTACCCTTACCTGGCATCAGGCTAATAGAAGAGGATCTCAAGTTCCAGGGTAAACCTATCCTTCCAGTGGTGAAACCCCAAGGTACCCTGTTGAACGATGATGCCTTGGACATCATTTTCGAATGGGGGATCCACGCATTCCCTTTCAGAAAATCCGATGCTTACCTACTTGCTCGGAAATGGAAATGGTTCTGGGATGAGGTCAAGAAAACAAACCTTCATGGTATACAGGTAAAAACAATAAAAGTTTAGTCAGTTTATATACAGCTATGATTAATTTTTGAGATAATCGTTACAAAACTCAATCAACTTAATGTATATAAGGATTCGTGAGTGGATGACAAAACATTAAAAACAAATATATCATTTAATTTACTCTTGAAAAATAGAAAAGTTTTATGAAAAATATTTATTGAATAGATAAAAGCATTTAATAGTTACTTTCTAAAACAATTAAAAGTATTTATATATTGAGAAAATAATACATACATTCAGAATTTTCAGAAATATGATAAAATTTTTAGAAAAATATGATACAATAATATAGTTGTGTCTTAGTTATTTGTTGATCATAAATTTGAATCTAAAAATAGTCTTTTTCAATAAGATTAAGATGGTGTATAATATAGAAATTAATTAGCCTATCAACAAATGTGTAATTTTTTATAATTTTAGAGAGAGGTGGGCAGGTGTCCTAGTCCCTCTTCCGTCGAGACTTTTCATGTAAATACATATGGGCAATTATCTCATGTTTATCACATGAATCATCAGGTGAAAGGTGATAGGTATATCTTCATATATGGAGGTAGCGACAAGTGGACCCGAGAATTCACTGCGGCAGTGGATAAAATTAAAAGGCACGATACAATAAGGAGGGTAGATGCAATAATAGACTATTACCATTTAGGAAAGGATGACCCCAAGATAGTTCCTCGATTCTGGATTGGCATAGAAGGCAAAAGGCAAAAGAAGCACTCCGAGAATTTGGACTGTGAGATCCAAGAAATTATCAGGTCTTTGCTCTGCCTCAAGCAGGATACACAAGGATGGGCCATTCTTAGCAAAGGGTCCAATGTG
>PYAF01003926.1:148871-160566 GCA_007407185.1 Glycine tomentella | reverse complement strand
CCTGAAAGAAGGCTTTGATATTGCATTCCAAGAATACTATGATACACAGCGTGATCTACCTGCTCCTCAACCATGCGAATTTAACACTTTGGATGTCCTAGCAACCATAACATGCCCGAATCCCTCTTGTGCACGTGTGATGGAGGTCACATCGGTTAATTACAAGTGCTGCCATGGTGGTAATGTTGCTGATGACCATGCTTGAGTCATTGAACTAGGCTTGTTTTGGAGAAACACTAAATCGAGGTCACATCGGTTAATTACAAGTGTTTTTTTTTTTAATATATATATATATATATATATATATATATATATATATATGTATGTATGTGTGCATAAACAAGTGTGTTGTCCCTTACGGCCACTTGATTGGGCAAAAATTAAATAATGGCATCTTTTGTATGTTCTGAATTAGATGATTGAATAAATAGTTCTGCACGCGCAGAATTTAAACTCTTCCCTTGTTCTCTTTCTTCTTCAATCTTGTAGTACTTCACGACTTCATTCAAGTTTTTTTCAATCAGAAAAGGAGATTTTATATATAATTGAATGTGTATAAGTCTTATTAAAAAATTGAATGTGTATAAAGGTAATCAAACCTATTTCTGAATAAGAACCATACCTAATCATATTTAACATACCAATTTTTTTTTTAAAAAAAAACTTTGAATATGAATCAAGCTTTGACGAATATTTTTTTATTATTGTCATGTATTTTTTCTGAAGCAATTTTGTTTGAGGTAACAGAATTTGAACTCTTTCCTGTTCTCTTTCTTCTAGTACTCCATTCAATTTTAATCATATTTAATAACACATAATTTAATCTCATGTAAAATAACCATGTACAATTTTCTTAAAAAATTGAAAATGGAAAATAAAAATAAAATACAAAAAAATTGTCCATGCTTTCGAGAGAACCGTCCAAACAATACAAATAATGTTCAATATATATTTTTAAAATTCAAAATAAATATTGCATTCACATTTTAAAAACTTATATACGACACCATAACACTAACAAATCGTTGGTCTGAATGACATTTTTTACTCAAATCCCTTAAGCAAAGTCTCGAATTTAAGTTTTATTGATAATAAAAATGTAATTAAGAGAAAAAATCTTACTTAAGAAGACTAGTCAGATTTTTCAAAAAAGATTATTCATCATCAAAACTAATGAATAGTACACACTGATGTTATGGTAACCCAAGAAATTATATGACACCATAACAAAAATCCATGTAATTTAAGCTAACAAACTCGTTACATTTGTATTTAGACTACTGATAAGATTCAAAGAACAAACTTAATTGAGTAATTAAAATCTTAGAATGATTTCACTAATTTTTAACATATGGTAGAGCGCATTTTTAATTCTAGAAAAATGATTTTCACATTATTACGAGGATAATTAAGCTTCACAATGAGTCTATTAATAAGGTTTGACCAAGGGCGGTGGTAGAGTGCGGCAACTCATAGAGGTAGGGCTAGGCAAAAAAATTCATATCCATAAAATAATCTATATCCAATCCAATTTAATCCATTTAAATGGATTAATTTCATATCCAAATCCATTTTTTTGGATTTTAAATCCAATTCAATTAATTGGATATGAAATGGATATGGATTGGATATTTGTTTGGATTTTTAAATCTATTTTTTTTTTTTTTGCCAACTTTGATTGAGACTATTTTTTTTGTCAATGTCAACTAATGATGATTTTAAGCCGTTATCGTTGAGCCTATTTTTTAGTTAATGTTGGTAAGATTTTTTAGTCAACATTGATTGAGACTATTTTTTGACCGACATCAGTCGATGCTATTTTTTTGTCGACATCAGCTAGGTTTTTTTGTCGATGTCTGTCGAGATTATTTTTTGTCGACATCAAGTAAGTTTTTCGCTTGACGTCGACTATGATTTTTTTTTGTCGACGTCAGACGAGACTTTTTTTTGGCCGACATTAGCTGAAAAAATCATCGGCCAACATCGACCAAAAAAACTAGTTGACGTCAGCCAAAATATTTTTCCAATTGACGTTGATCGAAAAAATCCTAGATGATGTCAACAAAAAATATCCGTAGCTAACGTCAGCCAAAAGAAATATTCATGGTTAATGTTGACCAACAAACCCTAGTTGTTGCCAACAAAAATATAGTTTCAACCAACATCAGCAAAAAAAATCTAGCTAACATTGACCAAAAAAAAGTCGTGACGAATGTTGGCAAAAAAAATATCAATGATCGACATTAGCAAAAAAAACCTTATCAATATTAGCCACAAAAATCCTAACCAATTGGCCAAAAATTAGTCACGATCAATGTTGATCGAAAACCCCCTAGTCAATGTCGGCCAAAAAATGCACTGACTAAAAATTCTGGCTTACCTCAACCAAAAAGTAACCCTACCTAAGATCGACCAAAAACATCATTAACCAATTTCGACTGAAAATGCACTAACTAATGTCAGCAAAAAAATAGTCTTGGTTGATGCCGATCTAAAAATGTCTGGATTGATATTTGTCGAAATTGCTTTGGTTGAGGTATGCTAAAAATACATTAACCAATATCGATAAAAAAATAGTCTTGACCAAGGTCGGTTGAAAATAGCTCTTAAATATACATGTACTAAATTTTCATTTTTTAGCATTTAATAACTAAAATTTATATTAAAAAAATCTTATAACAACATTTAAGTGGATATAAATTGGATATATCTAAATCTATATTCATTTAAATGGATTGGATTTTGAATCTAAATTGTTTTAAAAAAAATATGAATATGAATTTAAAATCCAATCAATTTAAATAAATATAAATTGGATAAGAATTTAGATTCTTAAAAATTCAATCAATGCTCACCCCTAGAGGCATGCAAATTATACATATTGTAACAAATTACGTGCAGTTTATGGCAATTGCTTGTAAGTTGTAACTAATTAATTGCATTTGATTAATAAAGACTAACTAATCAAATGTAATCTCACGCGTTGGCGTGAAAGGTGCTTGTGTGTGTTATTTTGTTTGGGAATCCAGTTATGCAAATGCCTAGAAAATGATCAATTATGTGGTTGTGTGGTGATGTTACTCTGTATAAACATCAACACTCCTGTAAGTAAAAGTTTAAAGTCCTGGGAGTTACACAGTTTTATCTAAAATGAACCACGGTCGTGTTCTATGTAGCATATCCTTGATGACGAGATTTAGTACAGCTGTGCTCATTTCATGACGGTCGTGCTCCTTGTCAAAAGCTCAGTTTTCCATAGAATTCTCCAAGTTTATGCCTTGATTCTCCATCTTTCATATCAACCTCATCATTCTGTAAAATTAGCTAGGGAGAAATTTGCCAACAAAATCATGGAGGGATAGACAACTTCACCCCTCAAAAGTTCCTTTATAACATGCCAAATTAATGGCTTATCACTACTCTAATACATTATTTTCAATATGTTTTATCATTTGATAAAATACAAAAAAATCCTATTAATATTAAATAATGCAAATCTCACTCTATTGCAAGGTCGGCTACTCGGCTTAATATTAAAGTGGATGAAATCCTTACTTTAGATCCAAAATAATGATTTATTATTACATTTTAAAAAAAGAGTTAATACTTAATAAATTATTAGCCTATTAAGAATAATTGTTTTTTTTAATGTGGTTTTGACCCACCTTATTTTGACTTTGTTTCCTACTTAAAAGGATACGTTGGGTCAAATATTTTAGAAACTTTTCATCTTCTTCTTCTATTATAGATTGCAAAATAAAATAAAAAATTCATTACCTGATAATTTTTAACTTAAAAGTAATATTTAAAAGTTTAAAAATATAAAACTATTAAATAACTTTAAATTGAAAAGTTGAAAATAAATATTTTTTTACCTTTAAGTTGAATAGAATATTTTAAGATTCAAAATATCTCTTTAAGTTGAAAATAAAATTACTTGAAAATAAATTTAAACATTCAAAACTTCTTAAAATCTCAAGAAACAATTTCCAAATAAATTTATGATAATTTTAAAATTGTTTTATTAACTTAAAAAAACTTGTAAGTTTTCCTTATATTTCCCTGAGAGTAAAAAACTCAATGTTAAGTGTCAACATTCTTTATTTGGGTTATTGACTTATTGCCAAGTAGTGATTGTTTTATTTTATTCTTGCTTTTACTATTACCAATGGTAACAAAGTTGACCAGTTTCACGAAAGGTGGGTGATCTATCGGTCTATCATTTGGTGAATTCTTGATCGGGGGCTACCACCAAAATAATCAGCTGCAGTTTAATTATGTGTATAAACTTTGACCCACGAGTGGTCAAAACAATTTAATTGACCATGTTTTCAATGTGCCGCACCCCATATATCCTCTGCATATAAATACACCCTTTGTCTCTTATACTCTTGACTAAATAAATCACAATAATATTACATGGATCGCTTTTTTCCTGAGAAAATTCTCGGTGAGATTTTCTGGGATGAACCTTTTTTGGCCACTGATCAAAGTGATTTAGTTCAATATTCCCAGATTAATAAGGATGAAGCTTCTCCTCCTGCAGCAACACCAAGCGCTTTTGTTCAATATAGAGACCTACCCAGAAGAATTAATTCTCTAAACGGGTCAAAATCCCAGATCATGAGTAAGAGAATGCTTGCGTTCTTGAGAAAAAGTTGGCCTGTGGAGAGAAATAACGTAGAAGAGAATGAGAGAGACCGTAGTTTCAGGCACATGATTAACGAAAGAATGAGAAGACAGAGGCAGAGGCAGTGTTGTTTGGCCCTGCATTCAATATTACCACAAGGAACCAAAGTATGTATAGAATGATATGGGTTTTAATTAGTTAACCTTTTTCCAATTTCTATTTTGTTTTATCTTTCTTGGCAGACAGATAATAATTCTGTAATCCAAATGGCGGCAAAGGAGATTGTACGGCTACGAGGATGCATAGAAGAGTTGCAAAGGAAAAATGTTGAGCATGAAGCAAATCTTGAAGGTGTTGAGAGCAGCAAAGGTAGGGCAAGTAAAGTTCAATATTTGAGAGTTCCACATCCTAAGTCTGGAATTGATTCTATGGTTGAGATCCTCAAATGCTTGAAAGACCAAGGAGCCGATACCAGAAGCATCAAATCAACTTTCTCCCCACAGGAGTTGTTTGCAGTGTTAGAGATAGAAACTGATGAGGTATAAGCCTGTCTGTAAAGCTGTGTTGGATTTACTTGGTACACCTTCTGAATAGATATAAAAGGACAAAAAATGATAACAACACATTTTTTAATATATATTTTTTATTTGTTAAAATTGCAAGCAGAGTTTATTAAATAAGGGATGAAATCTACAGGATTTTAAGGTTTTTTTAATAAATTTTAGTCAATAATATAAAATGTATTCAAAAAAGTGTGCCAGAAAATATATTATCAATAAAAAAAAAGTGTAGTAAAAAATTACATAAAATAATGTGTTTCATTAACATTTCTTATGAAGGATTATGATTTGATCGTGATAATACTGTATTGGTATGGTTGAAAGGTTGCAGATGCTGATGTTGAAAGCGCTACTTGGGGAACACATGATGAACTTGATTGGAAGCTTCATTCCGATGCCCTGGAAGGTTCAAATAAAAAGCAAAAGACTATACATGAAGAGCGAGACCAAATTTAGAAATGTGTACCTTGTATTTGTAAATATATACACACGAGGAAGAAAACACTTGCGGATCAATTGACTTTCTTTTATTTATTTATAGTCGTCAAGCTTGTACACGTGTAAAAGTCTTTGGATTTTAGCTTATTTGAGATTCACTTAATTCCCTCTATAATTTCTCATGTGTTAAGTAAATGCATAGATACTAGTTACTTGAGAAGATCAAGTGTATAATAGGTATAACTTAGTTCCCAATACACACTTAATTTATAAGGAAAATTTAAATTTGATTGTTAAAATATATTCTTAAATAAGAATGAGAAATTTTAAGTATAACAAAATTTTGGATCCAAGATTAAATTCATAATAAATTCAAAGAATCAATACTTATATAAATACTTTGATCTCTCACCGAATAATGAAAAATAAATAAATTATGATGGTTAAAAAAAAAAAACTGTATTATGTTATAAAATGAAGACACAAATAATAGAACTGTCAATTCAAGCTGACGTAGTTGGATTGCAATTTTTTGGCACAGTTGGGTCGGGTTAATTTGATTGCATGCTAATAACTTCCTAGTTGAATTTATTTATTTATTTTAAATAAATTTTATTTTTTATTAAGTAAATAAATCTAACTTGAAAATTGAAACTGAAGATTATATATTTTTTAAAATGAAATTATTATGTAATTAGTTTTATCTCTTAACATTATTTTTTAAAAATTATAAAATTAATAGTAATCTTTTTTTAAAGAAGTCTCATCTTAATATTTTTTTTTATCAAATTTAGTTATTATATAATCATTTTTATCTCCTAACTTTTAAAATTATTAAATTAACAATAATTTTATCGTTTTTTAGAAACTTGATCTAAATATTATATTTCATTAAATTTTAGTTATTATATAGTTAATATCTAAATATCTAATTGTTAAACTTTATTTTCTTCCAATTGAATGAGTTCCTTATTTTTTAAATGTCATATAAACAAGTGTCATTGGATTGATTGAAGATTATAGTTTTCAAATTATGAAACCCACAGTAGCTATAGTTGAAGTCACGAGATACAATATTGGCAAGATCGACAAATGATGAAAGGCACGGCATCAAACAAAATTAAGGTACTTTTAATTTTTTCATATTTTATATTTAACATTTCAGTAACAAGTCTACACTTCTTAATAAGATCGAAGATGAATTTTTTATTAAATATTTGTTAGTACACATTAAAAAAAATGTTGAAAAATTAATAATTATTGATTATTTTCATGACGTGTAGGAAAGATGTCATTTTTTTTTTTTATAAGACATTACGTGTTTTGAGATATTATTAATGTAATTTAGTGTAATGGAACACAAATTATAAATATTGGTATAAAAATTAATGGTATATAATTGTTGGATGAATTGTATTTTTGTGATTAATCTCCCTCTCATGTTAGTCTGAGTTTGTCTTGGAATGTGATTAATGTTATGATTATTTATACAATGGCGTAATTTTTTTCTTTTGTGAATTAAGGTATTTCTAAGCAAAAGTCAAGGATTTATCTCCTTGAGTTGTTGAGATTCATTTAAGGATTTGATCTCTCCCAACAAATATTTTTTCATATATACGAGTCACAGATGAAACTCATCATCATAGAATTCTAGGTTCTTAGTTTTTAAACATACATTTAACTTGTTCAAAGAATTTCTTCATCACTGCTTGATTTTTGTTTACTAACTCCAATTGCTTTCCTAAATTGATGTAAAAGTGTTAGTCCGGCAAGATGTCACGGTATTATGGCATGTGACTGTGAGCGTAGGCTTGAGTATTGTTTGAGCTAAGTGGTGGAAAGTTGAAATCATAATATATAGATTCAAGCTTTGAAGATTGTAGAGGAACTTGGAACAAAAAAAACAAACAAGTAGGTATGTGATCTTCTTTGAACATTAAGATCCATGTATGGTTCTTGAAACAATTACAATGCTTCTGATTCATATGTATGTATTTTAATAAAAATGTTTTTGCACTTTTTGGTTTTCAAACTGGTTAAAGTAATCCATGTTATTATGAAAATAGTTTTTGAAATTTACAACGAGAATCCACGTAATATTATTTAACGATAATATTTTCCTATCTTTATTAGGATACTCATGTTATTTAGGAATTAGGATAATTATATATTTTCTTACTTCTTAATAGATTGATATTTAATTTTATCTAACAAAGTATCTAATATAATTTTAAAAAATAAATTATTTTAAAACTGAAAAGAAAATTAAGTTTTATATAGCTTTAGTTAGTTCTTTAGGATTTCTATCACCTTAAGTTATTATAATATATTTTTATTTTATTAAGAATTAATGTTTATGTGAATTAAAGAAATATATAGTTTCTTACGTTTATGAATTTATATTTAATTTTATTTAATAAGGTAACAATTTTTTTCAAATAATAATAATATCCAAGTGAAAATTGTCATGCCCTTTCAATCACTTATGTATATTTTTACACTTAAGCACATCATATTGGATGAACAGCGTGAGTAAGAAACTATATATTTGATGTATTAATTATGTATGTCAGGTGCATTTACAGTGCATATACTATATTTGATGTATTGATTTTGTTGTAATTGTGCATATTTTAATATTATTAATAAAAGTTATTCAATTGTTCATTTTCATTAAATATAAAGACAAAAATATGTTAGATAAAATTGTGATGTCAGGATAAAAAGTAAAATTTATCACACTATTTAATTGTCATGTTTATTTCTATACTTGGACAAATCATATTGAGTGAATACTACAAGTTAAATCAATCATGCATATTGTTAGTAAACATTGCATCTTTTTTATTCAGTGGAAACAATACAACAATACTCAACCTAGGCTATCCCTAAGAAGGAGGGATTCTTGGTGAGGATATTCCAAACTAACAAAGACAGAGATTAATTCACCCAGCTTTAGCTAAAAAATGAGCACAAGCTTTAGTAGTCAGCACCTAATGCTTTAGCATTCAATACATGTATTGTATTATGCGAAATTCTATGATGTCCTCGGAAATTAAAGGGTTTTCTTCTACGTTGAGAAACTCTTCCTGGGTGTGCTCAAACTCATTTAACCATTGGTTCAAAAAACAATTGTACCAAAACCCTTGGATTTCTAAAGATACCCTAGCAACCCTCCTTGTAATATTTAGTCTGTGATCTGTGCGTCAGGTTCAAAAAGGTTTCCGTGGGTTGTTAGTCTTGGTCATTAAACAAATAATCTGTATCAATCATCGGGGTACAGATAACAAATCAATCAACAAGTTTTAATAGGAGGAAAATAAAATATAGACAAAATTCTTGTTGCAGAGATTACATTAAGTAAATGAAAAAAGTACAACAGGCTTGGCATGAACCAACTTTCAGAACACATGAGGGGAAGGACAGGAAACCTAACCTGGAGGGTACTAGTGGCAAATTTGGCACTAATTAATCCTCAATAATGTCTACATAACCTATTTCTTTTTGTGGAAACAACGACCTAAATTGTTGCATACGACTAACATATGAAGTTTCCCAAGTGCGAGATTCATCATTACAGTATCTTGACCACTGCAAAGCGGTGGGAGGTAATGCTGAGTCAGCCTTCAAAACAACCTGCATATGAGTCAAAATTAAACAGTTAGTAACTTAAATAAATTAATGATTTAATTTAAAATAAAATGCATTATATCATACCTGTACAAAGTGACATTTATGCACAAACCCAATGGAAATAAGACGGTGACTTGACTGAGATAGTGGTGGTCGTCCTCTAAGAGGGAAAAAGGTCATGCACTCCTGTAAGGATAAAGTGACCAGGACCACGTTATATCTTGAGGCAATTACATAGCCCATATCTGGTATGGTCATCCAACTAGCGACAGATGCCTGCTTGCCAACATACAAAGATTTCCTCAGTTCAGCCACTCGGTCATAGCTACCAAAGAGTTTGGCATAATTATCTTGCCACTGTTGAAGCTCTCTAATTAAATCCTGACGGACTAGAGCCCATGATTCCTCACCCATACCAAGTTGAGCTGCAACAGCACGATAACCACAATTTGAATCTCCTTTCACATCAATAATGTCTTCAATAAATGGATGGATCTCAACGGGAAATTGGTCCATCATTGGCAGAACTCTCCTGCGTTTAGACTCATGGACTGTTTTCTGAGATGAAGAGAGAGATGATGTGCTATCATGGGCAGGATGCAATGCATAAACATGCTCCCAATATGAAGGATCAAATTTAGTTGATCCATCACTTTTCGACCGTGGACCCTCTGGAGCACCCTTTGTTCCTACCTCTTCAAGAGGTGGACACTTTGAAGCTGTATCAGGACATGCCATTTCATGCAATTTAGCCATTAGAATAATTTTCCCAGCATAATCAAGTTCCTGAAATCGCTTGTACAAAGCATCAACTTCAGGTTGCAATGATAACTCAGACCCCTTGTCATGCGTTCCGTGGTCACCAAACTTTAACTTCCTCCAATGAGCATGAATTGCCTCCAAGGGAATTGGTTGACACATCGTACTGTACCTAGCAAGTTCACATGCACAAGGTAAACCATGTGTAGTTCTAACTATGCACCCACAGATAGAACTATCAATACCAGCAGTCTTAACTCGATCATACTCCTCAGTTATATGACTCAATGCATTCCTTGATACAAGTCCCACCAATTTGATGTAGAATGGAGTATTATGCCGGTGTTCCACTATGTTTTTGCTTTTCTCGAATGATGCTTCAATCTCTGTGTGTTGCAATGTAATCATGTTCTTCATAGCATCCCAATAACTACACATATCCTCCTTGCTATCTTGAAGCAAAGTCTTCAACCTCCAATGCGTTGCCTCAACCCTGTCAAGTAACACAATAATAATAATTATATACCAGATAATAATAATAATAAATAAACAATAATAATTAGCATAATAATAATAATATATTTTTTCTGATAAATTGTTAAAATATAAGTTTGGGCATACCTATTGGTTGCTGTGTTACCCAAATGCATCACCTGATTTGTCCATGCAGTGACAAATTTTTCCTTGTGTGGAATCAGCCATATGTTTTTTACATAATCACCAAAAATAGGAAAATCTAAGCAAACACTTTCAAAAAATGCCAGACGCTGCATATATTCACCTTCATTAGGAGAATTCACAATAACATCCCATGCATCCATCACCAGGTCTTGTTTCTCCTTTGAATGAACTATCGACTTGCATTTAGCCTTCACATTTTGGTTGATATGAAAACGACATAATAAATTAGAAGAGCTCGGAAAGACCACCTGCACTGCACTCATCAAAGCAATGTCTCCGACAGTCACAATCACTTGAGGCATGTCATCATCTTTGACAATCAATCCTCTTAGCTTTTGTAGTGCCCAAGTGAAGTTATCAGCTCGCTCAGACTCCACAAAGGCAAATGCAACAGAGAATGTTAACTCTGTTGAAGTAACACCAACAATCTCAAGCAGTGGTAACTGATACCTAGTGGTTTTATAAGTACTATCAATGATCAGTACAGTGTTGAAAGCACCCAGAAGTTTAATGGCATCTGGATGTGTCCAGAATATATCTCTAATAGCATCAGAATCGTCCACTTTTCTGTGCCAATACACATATCGATCATGTTCCAATAATTTCAACAGGTGCTGCATTTCTGAACCTTTTTTAGAGGATCGATAAGCCTGTCGGGCATTGTAAATCTGCTTAATAGTAGTGACATTACCCATGTTATGATCTTTCAATGTTAATAAAATGTCTTTAGGCTTCATCATGCTCTTTGTCAAAGCATCAACCAAAGACTTCTCTTCAGCACTCAACCGGCCAGCATATGGATGACCCACTAATGTTTCCTCTAAGTCATGGTTGTGACAACCACACATTACCTTAACAATCCATCCTTCAGCCTTTTTCAATGCTTTTCCCTTTAGCTTGAAGGGACACTCACATTTTCTAGTACCACTCACCTTCCGGGATAATGCATTCTTGTATGGTCCTCTATATTTTCCACTTCTATCACAACCCATAA
>PYAF01003926.1:128111-140281 GCA_007407185.1 Glycine tomentella | reverse complement strand
TTGTCAGTATAGTCATTCAAAGTCAGTTATTTCAAATAACCGACTTTGTAGCTTAGCTTTCAAAGTCGGTTTTTTCAAATAACCGACTTTGTAGCTGAGATTCTAAGTCGGTTTTTTAAAATAACCGACTTAGATTGTACGAATTTAAAAAAAAAAAAAACAAAATTCAAAGTCGGTCCTTAGAAAACCGACGTTGTAGCCTTCCCTTTTTGACGACGTCAATGTATAAGGTCGGTTCCAGAACCGACCTTGTATGGGTCAAATAACCGACTTTAAAAACTGTCTTTGTAGTAGTGAGTTATCCACCAATCATTTTTCTTATTATTTTTGCCTCCTATATATTGTGTCATGCACTCCAGGTTTAACTTAGTGTTCAAGTATTATAACCACGTGTGCATGTCCTTTTATAACTTTTTTGTGTGAATATATAGAATGTTGAGGTTTTCAAGGAGAAGTATGTGTTGCTATTCATTTCGGGGTTGGACAGAATTCAAGACGAGATTCGGCTTCTGAATTCAATCTATGAGAGACTTGTGGAAGATCCAAATGACAAGAGCGGTTTCAAGAAAGAGGAATTCAAGATTTTGTGGATCCCGATCGAGAACAAATGGGGGGATGCTAGGAGGGAACTTTTCAACACTTTGAAGAGTGACATAAAGTGGTACGTGGTGGTGGAGTACGCTCAAGTACCCTTACCTGGCATCAGGCTAATAGAAGAGGATCTCAAGTTCCAGGGTAAACCTATCCTTCCAGTGGTGAAACCCCAAGGTACCCTGTTGAACGATGATGCCTTGGACATCATTTTCGAATGGGGGATCCACGCATTCCCTTTCAGAAAATCCGATGCTTACCTACTTGCTCAGAAATGGAAATGGTTCTGGGATGAGGTCAAGAAAACAAACCTTCATGGTATACAGGTAAAAACAATAAAAGTTTAGTTAGTTTATATACAGCTATGATTAATTTTTGAGATAATCGTTACAAAACTCAATCAACTTAATGTATATAAGGATTTGTGAGTGGATGACAAAAGATTAAAAACAAATATATTATTTAATTTACTCTTGAAAAATAGAAAAGTTTTATGAAAAATATTTATTAAATAGATAAAAGCATTTAATAGTTACTTTTTAAAACAATTAAAAGTATTTATAGAGAAAATAATACATATATTCAGAATTTTCAGAATCATGATAGAGTTATAAAGTTGTGTTTGATAACTTTTTTAAGATAACTTTTTTACATATATAAGACTAAGATTGAGTATAACATATCTGTGCTAAAGAGAAGTACGTGTTAGCCTATGAACAAATATGAATTTTTTTTTTTAATTTTAGAGAGAGGTGGGCAGGTGTCCTAGTCCCTCTTCCGTGGAGACTTTTCATGCATATACATATGGGCAATTATCTCATGTTTATTACATGAATCATCAGGTGAAAGGGGATAGGTATATCTTCATATATGGAGGTAGCGACAAGTGGACCCGAGAATTCACTGCGGCAGTGGATAAAATTAAAAGGCACGATACAATAAGGAGGGCAGATGCAATAATAGACTATTACCATTTAGGAAAGGATGACACCAAGATAGTTCCTCGGTTCTGGATTGGCATAGAAGGCAAGAGGCAAAAGAAGCACTCCGAGAATTTGGACTGTGAGATCCAAGGAATTATCAGGTCTTTGCTCTGCCTCAAGCAGGATACACAAGGATGGGCCATTCTTAGCAAAGGGTCCAATGTGAGGATTTTGGGTCACGGCCAACCTATGTATCAAACTGTGGCAGATTTTGAAAAGTGGAAAGAAAGAGTGCTCCTGAAAGAAGGCTTTGATATTGCATTCCAAGAATACTATGACACACAGCGTGATCTACCTGCTCCTCAACCATGCGAATTTAACACTTTGGATGTCCTAGCAACCATAACATGCCCGAATGCCTCTTGTGCACGTCTGATGGAGGTCACATCGGTTAATTACAAGTGCTGCCATGGTGGTAATGTTGCTGACCATGCTTTTAAATCGAGTTCCACAACTGCAATTAATTCTGCCCGCAACCTAAAAGCTTGAGTCATTGAACTAGGCTTGTTTTGGAGAAACACTAAATCGAGGTCACATCGGTTAATTACAAGTTTTTTTTTTTTTTTTTTACTATATATATGTATGTGTGTCTTACGGCCACTTGATTGGGCAAAAATTAAATAATGGCATCTTTTGTATGTTCTGAATTAGATGATTGAATAAATAGTTCTGCACGCGCAGAATTTAAACTCTTCCCTTGTTCTCTTTCTTCTTCAATCTTTTAGTACTTCACGTCTTCATTCAAGTTTTTTTCAATCAGAAAAGGAGATTTTATATATAATTGAATGTGTATAAGTCTTATAAAAAAATTGAATGTGTATAAGGGTAATCAAACCTATTTATGAATAAGAACCATACCTCATCATATCTAACATGCCAATTCTTTTTTTAAAAAAAAAAAAAAAAACTTTGAATATGAATCAAGCTTTGACGAATTTTTTTTTTTTGTCATGTATTTTTTTCTGAAGCAATTTTGTTTGAGGTAACACAATTTGAACTCTTTCCTGTTCTCTTTCTTCTAGTACTTCACTGCTACTCCATTCAATTTTAATCATATTTAATAACACATAATTTCATCTCATGTAAAATAATCCTGTACAATTTTCTTGAAAAATTGAAAATGGAAAATAAAATACAAAAAAATTGTCCATGCTTTCGAGAGAACCGTCCAAAATTCAATACAAATAATGTTCAATATATATTTTTAAAATTCAAAATAAATATTTCATTCACATTTTAAAAACTTATATACGACACAATAACACTAACAAATCGTTGGTATAAAAAATACATATTTGACTCGGATCCCTTAAGAAAAGTCTCGAATTCAAGTTTTATTGATAATAAAAATGTAATTAAGATGAGAGATCTTACTAAAAACAACTAGTCAGATTTTTCAACAGAGATTAGTCATCATCAAAGCTAATGAATATTTCATATTATATTATGGAAACCAAAAAATTATAGGACACCATAACAAAAATCCAAATAATTTAAGCTAACAAACTCGTTACATTTGTATTTAGACTGCTAATAAGATTCAAAGAACAAACTTAATTGAGTAATTAAAATCTTAGAATGATTTGATAATTTTTAACATATGGTAGAGCGCATTTTTTATTCTAGAAAAATGATTGTCACATTATTAAGAGGATCATTAAGCTTCACAGTGAGTCTATTAATAAGGTTTGACTAAGGGCGGTGGTAGAGTGCGGCAACTCATAGAGGCATGCAAATTAATTATATATATTGTAACAAATTACGTATAGTTTATGGCAATTGCTTGTAACTAATTAATTGCATTTGATTAATAAAGACTAACTAATTAATCAAATGTAATCTCGCGCGTTGGCATGAATGGTGCTTGTGTGTGTTATTTTGTTTGGGAATCCAGTTATGCAAATGCCTAGAAAATGATCAATTATGTGGTTGTCTGTTGATGTTACTCTGTAAAAACATCGACACTCCTGTAAGTAAAAGTTTAATTGTTTTATCTAAAATGAACCACGGTCGTGTTCAATGTAGCATATCCTTGATGACGTGATTTAGTATGGCTGTGCTCATTTCATGACGGTCGTGCTCCTTGTCAAAAGCTCAGTTTTCCATAGAATTCTTCCAAGTTTTTGCCTTGATCCTCCATCTTTCATATCAACCTCATCATTCTGTAAAGTTAGCTAGGGAGAAATTTGCCAACAAAATCATGGAGAGATAGACAACTTCACCCCTCAAAACTCCCTTTATAACATGCCAAATTACTTATCACTACTCTAATACATTGTTTTCAATATGTTTCCTCATTAGATAAAATACAAATAAATCCTATTAATATTAAATAATGCAAATCTCAATCTATTGCAAGGTCGGCTACTCGGCTTAATATTAAAGTGGATGAAGTCCTTACTTTAGATCCAAAATAATTATTTATTATTACATTTAAAAAAAAGAGTTAATACTTACTTAATAAATTATTAGCCTATTAAGAATAATTGTTTTTTTAAGAATGATCCTCGAGCATCCTTTTAATGTGATTTTGACCCACCTTATTTTGACTTTGTCTCCTACTTAAAAGGATACGTTAGGTCAAACATTTTAGAAACTTTTCATCTTCTTCTTCTATTATAGATTGCAAAATAAAATATAAAAAAATCATTACCTAATAATTTTTAACTTAAAAGCAATCTTTAAAATTTTAAAAAATATAAAACTATTAAATAACTTTAAATTGAAAAGTTTAAAATAAATTTTTTTTACCTTTAAGTTGAAAATAATATTTTAAGATTCAAAATATCTCTTTAAGTTGAAAATAAAATGACTTGAAAATAAATTTAAAGATTCAAAATGTTTCTTTCATAAATTTTGCACCTTAAAATCTCAAGAAACAATTTCCAAATAAATTTATGATAATTTTAATATTGTTTTATTAACTTAAAAAGACTTGTAAGTTCTCCTTATATTTCCCTGATAGTAAAAAACTCAATGCTAAGTGTCAACATTCTTTATTTGGGTTATTGACTTATTGCCAAGTAGTGATTGTTTTATTTTATTCTTGCTTTTACCATTACCAATGGTAACAAAGTTGACTAGTTTCAGGAAAGGTGGGTGATCTATCGGTCTATCATTTGGTGAATTCTTGATCGGGGGCTACCACCAAAATAATCAGCTGAAGTTTAATTATGTGTACAAACTTTGACCCGCGAGTGGTCAAAACAATTTAATTGACCATGTTTTCAATATGCCGCACCCCTTATATCCTCTGCGTATAAATACACCCTTTGTCTCTTATACTCTTGACTAAATTAATCACAATAATATTACATGGATCGCTTTTTTCCTGAGAAAATTCTCGGTGAGATTTTCTGGGATGAACCTTTTTTGGCCACTGATCAAAGAGATTTAGTTCAATATTCCCAGATTAATAAGGGTGAAGCTTCTCCTCCTGCAGCAACACCAAGCGCTTTTGTTCAATATAGAGACCTACCCAGAAGAATTAATTCTCTAAACGGGTCAAATTCCCAGATCATGAGTAAGAGAATGCTTGCGTTCTTGAGAAAAAGTTGGCCTGTGGAGAGAAATAACGTAGAAGAGAATGAGAGAGACCGTAGTTTCAGGCACATGATTAATGAAAGAATGAGAAGACAGAGGCAGAGGCAGTGTTGTTTGGCCCTGCATTCAATATTACCACAAGGAACCAAAGTATGTATAGAATGATATGGGTTTTAATTAGTTAACCTTTTCCAATGTCTATTTTGTTTTATCTTTCTTGGCAGACGGATAATAATTCTGTAATTCAAACGGCGGCAAAGGAGATTGTACGGCTACGAGGATGCAGAGAAGAGTTGCAAAGGAAAAATGTTGAGCTTGAAGCAAATCTTGAAGGTGTTGAGAGCAGCAAAGGTAGGGCAAGTAAAGTTCAATATTTGAGAGTTCCACATCCTAAGTCTGGAATTGATTCTATGGTTGAGATCCTCAAATGCTTGAAAGACCAAGGAGTCGATACCAGCAGCATCAAATCAACGTTCTCCCCACAGGAGTTGTTTGCAGTGTTAGAGATAGAAACTGATGAGGTATAAGCTTGTCTGTAAAGCTGTGTGTTGGATTTACATGGTAGACCTTCTGAATAGATATAAAAGGACAAAAAATGATAACAACACATTTTTTAATAAATATTTTTTATTTGTTAAAATGGCAAGCAGAGTTTATTAAATAAGGGATGAAATCAATAGGATTTTAAGATTTTTTTAATAAATTTTAGTCAATAATATAAAATGTATCCAAAAAAGTGTGCCAGAAAATATATTATCAATAAATAAATAATAAAAAGTGTAGTAAAAAAATTACATAAAATAATGTGTTTTATAACATTTCTTATGAAGGATTATGATTTGATCGTGATAATACTGTATTGGTATGGTTGAAAGGATGCAGATGCTGATGTTGAAAGCGCTACTTGGGGAACACATGATGAACTTGATTGGAAGCTTCATTCCGATGCCCTGGAAGGTTCAAATAAAAAGCAAAAGACTATACATGAAGAGCTAGACCAAATTTAGAAATGTGTACCTTGTATTTGTAAATATATACACACGAGGAAGAAAACACTGGCGGATCAATTGACTTTTTTTTATTTATTTATAGTCGTCTTGCTTGTACACGTGTAAAGTCTTTGGATTTTAGCTTATTTGAGATTCACTTAATTCCCTCTCTAATTTCCCATGTGTTAAGTAAATGCATAGATACTAGTTAGTTGAGCAGATCAAGTATACAATAGGTATAACTTAGTTCCCAATACGCACTAAATTTATAAGGAAAATTTAAATTTGATTCGTAAAATATATTCTTAAATAAGAATGAAAAATTTTAAGTATGACAAAATTTTGGATCGAAGATTAAATTCATAATAAAAATCCAAAGAATCAATACTTATATAAATACTTTGATCTCTCACTTAATAATAAAAAAAATTATTATGATTTTTTTAAAAAAAAAAAAAGACTAAGTGTATTATTTTATAAAATGAAGACACAAATAATAGAACTGTCAATTCAAGCTGACGTAGTTGGATTGCAATTTTTTTGGCACAGTTGGGTCGGGTTAATTTGATTGCATGCTAATAACTTCCTAGTTGAATTTATTTATTTATTTTAAATAAATTTTATATTTTTATTAAGTAAATAAATCTAACTTGAAAATTGAAACTGAAGATTATATATTTTTTAAAATAAAATTATTATGTAATTAGGTTTTATCTCTTAACATTATTTTTTAAAAATTATAAAATTAATAGTAATCTTTTTTTAAAAGAAATCTTATCTTAATATTTTTTATCAAATTTAGTTATTATATAATCATTTTTATCTCCTAAATTTTAAAATTATTACATTAACGGTAATTTTATCGTTTTTAAGAAACTTGATCTAAATATTATATTTCATTAAATTTTAGTTATTATATAGTTAATATCAAAATATATAATTGTTAAACTTTATTTTCTTCCAATTGAATGAGTTCTTATTTTTTAAATGTCATATACAAACAAGTCTCATTGGATTGATGGAAGATTATAGTTTTCAAATTATGAAACGCACAATAGCTATAGTTGTAGTCACGAGATACAATATTGGCAAGATGATGAAAGACATCACATCAAACAAAAGTAAGGTACTTTCAATTTTTTTTCATATTTTATATTTAATATTTCAATAACAAGTCTACACTTAGTAATAAGATCGAAGATGAATTTTTTATTAAATATTTATTAGTACACATTGAAAAAAATTGTTGAAAAATTAGTAATTATAGATTATTTTTAGATTATTTTCATGACATGTAGGAAAGATGTCATGTGTTTTTTTTTTATAAGACATTATGTGTTTTGAGATATTATTAAGCGTAATTTAGTGTAATGGAACATCAAATCATAAATATTTGTATAAAAATTAATGGTATATAATTGTTGGATGAATTGTATTTTTGTGATTAGTCTCCCTCTCATATCAGTCTTGAGTTTGTCTCTGAATGCGATTAATATTATGATTATTTATACAATGGTATAATTTCTTTTTTGTTTGGTGTGAATCAAGATACTTCTAAGCCAAAAATAAAGGATTAATCCCTTGAGTTGCTGAAATCCATTTAAGGATCTGACCTCTCCCAACAAATATTTTTTCATACATACGAGTCAGAGATCAAACTCATTATCATAGAATGGGGTAATTATGTTCTTAGTTTTTAAACATACATTTAAGTTGTTTAAAGAATTTCTTCATCACTGCTTCATGGTAAAGTGTTAGTCCGGCAAGATGTCACGGTATTTTGGCATGTGACTGTGAGCGTAGGCTTGAGTATTGTTTGAGCTAAATGGTGGAAAGTTGAAATCATAATATATAGATTCAAGCTTTGAAGATTGTAGAGGAACTTGGAACAAAAAAAAAAAAAAAAAACAAGTAGGTATGTGATCTTCTTTGAACATTAAGATCCATGGATGATTGTCACTGTCTTGAAACAATTACAATGCTTCCGATTCATATGTATATATTTTAATAAAAATGCTTTTGCACTTTTTGATTTTCAAACTGGTTAAAGTAATCCATGTTATTATGAAAATAGTTTTTGAAATTTACAACGAGAATCCACGTAATATGATTTAACGATAATATTTTCCTATCTTTATTAGGATACTCATGTTATTTAGGATAATTATATATTTTCTTACTTTTTAATAGATTGATATTTAATTTTATCTAACAAGGTATCTAATCTAATTTTAAAAAATAAACTATTTTAAAACTGAAAAGAAAATTAAGTTTTTTATAGCTTTAGTTAGTTTATTAGGATTTCTATCACCTTTAAGTTATTATAATATATTTTTATTTGATTAAGAATTAATTAATGTTTATGTGAATTAAAGAAATATAGAGTTTCTTACATTTATGAATTTATATTTAATTTTATTTAATAAGGTTAAAAAAAATTAATAATAACAATATCCAAGTAAAAATTGTCATGCCCTTTCAATCACTTATGTATATTTTTACACTTAAGCATATCATATTGGATGAACAGCGTAAGAAACTATATATTTGATGTATTAATTATGTATGTCATGTGCATTCACAGTGCATTTACTATATTTGACGTATTAATTTTGTTGTAATTGTGCATATTTTAATATTATTAATAAAAGTTATTCAATTGTTATTTTCATTAAATATAAAGACAAAAATATTTTAGATAAAATTGTGATGTTAGGATAAAAAGTAAAATTTATCACACTAATAAATTGTTCATGTTTATTTTTATACTTGGACAAATCATATTGAGTGAATACTACAAGTTAAATCAATCATGCGTATTGTTAGTAAACATTGCATCTTTTTTATTCAGTGGAAACAATACAACAAAACTCAACCTAGGCTATCCCTAAGAAGGAGGGATTCTTGGTGAGGATATCCCAAATTAACAAAGACTGAGATTAATTCACCCCAGCTTTAGCTAAAAAATGAGCACAAGCTTTAGTAGTCAGCCTAATGCTTTAGCATTCAATACATGTATTATGCGAAATTCTATGATGTCCTCGGAAATTAAAGGGTTTTCTTCTACATTGAGAAACTCTTCCTGTGTGTGCTCAAACTCATTTAACCATTGGTTCAAAAAACAATTGTACCAAAACCCTTGGATTTCTAAAGATACCCTAGCAAACCCTCCTTGCAATATTTAGTCTGTGATCTGTGCGTCAGGTTCAAAAAGTTTTCCATGGGTTGTTAGTCTTGGTCATTAAACAAATAATCTGTATCAATCATCGGGGTACAGATAACAAATCAATCAACAAGTTTTAATAGGAGGGAAATAAAATATAGACAAAATTCTTGTTGCAGGGATTACATCAAGTAAATGAAAAAAGTACAACAGGCTTGGCATGAACCAACTTTCAGAACACGAGAGGGGAAGGACAGGAAACCTAACCTGGAGAGTACAAGTGGCAAATTTGGCACTAATTAATCCTCAATAATGTCTACATAACCTATTTCTTTTTGTGGAAACAACGACCTAAACTGTTGCATTCGACTAACATATGAAGTTTCCCAAGAGCGAGATTCAGTATTACAGTATCTTGACCACTGCAAAGCGGTGGGAGGTAACGCTGAGTCGGCCTTCAAAACAACCTGCATATTGGTCAAAATTAAACAAAGTCAGTAACTTAAATAAATTAAAGATTTAATTTAAAATAAAATGTATTATATCATACCTGTACAAAGTGACATTTATGCACAAACCCAATGGAAATAAGACGGTGACTTGACTGAGATAGTGGTGGTCGTCCTCTAAGAGGGAAAAAGGTCATGCACTCCTGTAAGGATAAAGTGACCAGGACCACGTTATATCTTGAGGCAATTACATAGCCCATATCTGGTATGGTCATCCAACTAGCGACAGATGCCTGCTTGCCAACATACAAAGATTTCCTCAGTTCAGCCACTCGGTCATAGCTACCAAAGAGTTTGGCATAATTATCTTGCCACTGTTGAAGCTCTCTAATTAAATCCTGACGGACTAGAGCCCAAGATTCCTCACCCATACCGAGTTGAGCTGCAACAGCACGATAACCACAATTTGAATCTCCTTTCACATCAATAATGTCTTCAATAAATGGATGGATCTCAACCGGAAATTGGTCCATCATTGGCAGAACTCTCCTGCGTTTAGACTCATGGACTGTTTTCTGAGATGAAGGGAGAGATGATGTGCTATCATGGGCAGGATGCAATGCATAAACATGCTCCCAATATGAAGAATCAAATTTAGTTGATCCATCACTTTTAGACCGTGGACCCTCTGGAGCACCCATTGTTCCTACCTCTTCAGGAGGTGGACACTTTGAAGCTGTATCAGGAAATGCCATTTCATGCAATTTAGCCATTAGAATAATTTTCCCAGCATAATCAAGTTCCTGAAATCGCTTGTACAAAGCATCAACTTCAGGTTGCAATGATAACTCAGACCCCTTTTCATTTGTTCCGTGGTCACCAAACTTTAACTTCCTCCAATGAGCATGAACTGCCTCCAAGGGAATTGGGTGACACATTGTACTGTACCTAGCAAGTTCACATGCACAAGGTAGACCATGTGTAGTTCTAACTATGCACCCACAGATAGAACTATCAATACCAGCAGTCTTAACTCGATCATACTCCTCAGTTATATGACTCAATGCACTCCTTGATACAAATCCCACCAATTTGATGTAGAATGGAGTATTATGCCGGTGCTCCACCACGTTTTTGCTTTTCTCGAATGATGCCTCAATTTCTGTGTGTTGCAATGTAATCATATTCTTCATAGCATCCCAATAACTACACATATCCTCCTTGCTATCTTGAAGCAAAGTCTTCAACCTCCAATGTGTTGCCTCAACCCTGTCAAGTAACACAATAATAATAATTATATACCAAATAGTAATAATAATAAATAAACAATAATAATTAGCATAATAATAATAATATATTTTTTTCTGATAAATTGTTAAAATATAAGTTTGGGCATACCTATTGGTTGCTGTGTTACCCAAATGCATCACCTGATTTGTCCATGCAGTGACAAATTTTTCCTTGTGTGGAATCAGCCATATGTTTTTCACATAATCACCAAAAATAGGAAAATCTAAGCAAACACTTTCAAAAAATGCCAGACGCTGCATATATTCACCTTCATTAGGAGAATTCACAATAACATCCCATGCATCCATCACCAGGTCTTGTTTCTCCTTTGAATGGACTATCGACTTGCATTTAGCCTTCACATTTTGATTGATATGAAAACGACATAATAAATTAGAAGAACTGGGAAAGACAACCTGCACTGCACTCATCAAAGCAATGTCTCCGACAGTCACAATCACTTGAGGCATGTCATCCTCTTTGACAATCAATCCTCTTAGCTTTTGTAGTGCCCAAGTGAAGTTATCAGCTCGCTCAGACTCCACAAAGGCAAATGCAACAGAGAATGTTAACTCTGTTGAAGTAACACCAACAATCTCAAGCAGTGGCAACTGATACCTAGTGGTTTTATAAGTACTATCAATGATCAATACAGTGTTGAAAGCACCCAGAAGTTTAATGGCATCTGGATGTGTCCAGAATATATCTCTAATAGCATCAGAATCGTCCACTTTTCTGTGCCAATACACATATCGATCATGTTCCAATAATTTCAACAGGTGCTGCATTTCTGAACCTTTTTTAGAGGATCGATAAGCCTGTCGGGCATTGTAAATCTGCTTAATAGTAGTGACATTACCCATGTTATGATCTTTCAATGTTAATAAAATGTCTTTAGGCTTCATCATGCTCTTTGTCAAAGCATCAACCAAAGACTTCTCTTCAGCACTCAACCGACCAGCGTATGGATGACCCACTAATGTTTCCTCTAAGTCATGGTTGTGACAACCACACATTACCTTAACAATCCATCCTTCAGCCTTTTTCAATGCTTTTCCCTTTAGCTTGAAGGGACACTCACATTTTCTAGTACCACTCACCTTCCGGGATAATGCATTCTTGTATGGTCCTCTATATTTTCCACTTCTATCACAACCCATAA
>PYAF01003926.1:98630-121950 GCA_007407185.1 Glycine tomentella | reverse complement strand
CATATTTTAATTGAAAATTATTATTTTTACTTTTATTTAGTATTAATATAAAATGATATTAAATTTTTTTAACATAATAATAAATTATGCATCACTTAATATTTAACATTATTTTTAACAATATTAATATATTATTTTTAACATATGAAATAAAATATACATCATGATTATAAAAAGAAGAAGAAAAGTAATAAATTACTTAAACTTATCAATAATTATTACAATAAAATTAATATAATTATAATATGAGGTTTGTTGAATTTTTTATAATTATACTAAAGTTTTTAATTTTTTTCGACGTCTGTTAAAAAATTAAAAAATATATAATTTATGAATTGAATTACGACTTCTAATTTCTCTTTTTTTAAATAATTTAAATTCTATCCTAAATGATAATAAAACAAAAATTCTACCCTAAATGATAATAAAACAATTTTTTTCCCCCTTTCCATAAAATTCCCACCAACGGAGGACCAATAATTTAAAAAGCCTGTTCGCATGGTGTTAGCGTACGTCGCATCATCACGCTCCATGTTTCCACACGGAGCATAATTAAAGCAGCCAGCAATAGAGTGGGACAACACGATATGGGTCATGCAATATTTACATTCCATTATATATATACATACAAGTGCTGTTCGTTTCAGTCGTAGCAGTACCTACCTTGAATTAATTCTCCATCATTATCATTCTGGTAATGGACACATCACTAGTGTTTACTGTAAGGAGGCGTGAGGCAGAGCTGATAGCTCCGGCGAAGCCCACCCCTCGCGAAGTGAAGCTACTCTCAGACATAGATGACCAAGATGGGTTACGTTTCCAAATTCCGGTGATACAGTTTTATCGCCACGACCCATCAATGGCAGGGAAAGACCCTGTCGATGTGATCAGAAAGGCTTTGGCCAAAACGCTTGTGTTTTACTATCCTTTTGCAGGTAGGCTTAGGGAAGGACGTGGTCGGAAACTGATGGTGGATTGTACTGGGGAAGGTGTTTTGTTCATTGAGGCTGATGCAGATGTCACGCTTAAGCAATTTGGTGATGCTCTTCAACCTCCTTTCCCGTGCTGGGAGGAACTCCTTTATGATGTACCTGGTTCTCAAGGAGTGCTTAACACTCCCCTCCTGCTTATTCAGGTATATAATACTATATATATCTTATATTGAGATTTTATCAATTTATATATTTATCTCTCTTTATTATCTCTCTTTTTTTTTTTTTTCATCTCCATAGGATCCCTTTGACAAAGTGAAAAGAAAAAAAAAGTGAAGCAAATTATGTGAGAAATAAAGTGAAATTTAAAGGTGTTTGGTCAATTTCCACTTAGATCTAACACGGTTTAGTTGGAAATATTTAATTTGAAAATATATTTTATTTTTATTTTCATAAATAATTATTAAAATATTTGTTGTAAGTTATTCAAAAACAAATTGTACTTTTTTTTTTATCTTTCCCTTTGTATGAAAGACAAGAATCAACACTTTACATATAATAATTCTATAAATGAAAGACTAAAATTATGTGAGTTTTTTTAAAAAAAAAAAAGAAATTAGAAAGATTAAGTGAAAACATATTCAGTTTATAAAAAATTAATGCATGATTGCAAATGTTTTTTCTTTAATGATGACAAAGTAAGTTGAATTGGACTGGGTGCAGGTAACGCGGCTCAAGTGCGGGGGTTTCATATTGGCTATCCGGCTGAACCACACGATGAGCGACGCAGCCGGTATGGTTCAGTTCATGAGCGCGCTGGGCGAAATAGCTCGTGGGAGGCACGAGCCGTCGGTCCCACCGGTGTGGCACAGAGAGCTCCTGAACGCGCGGGACCCACCTCGAGTCACATGCAGCCACCGCGAATACGAACAAGTCCCCGACACCAAAGGCACCATCATCCCCTTAGACGACATGGCCCATCGCTCTTTCTTCTTCGGCCCCAGCGAAGTCGCCGCCATCCGCTGCCTCATCCCCCAAAATAATCAACGCTGCTCCAACTTCGAGGTCCTCACCGCATGCCTCTGGCGCTGCCGCACCATAGCGCTGCAGCCAGACAAAGAGGAGGAGGTTCGCATCATCTGCATAGTTAACGCGCGGGCCATGTTTGACCCTCCTCTGCCAAGCGGTTACTATGGCAACGCTTTTGCCTTCCCCGTTGCGGTCACCACTGCGGGGAAGCTGTGCGAGAACCCTTTGGGATACGCTCTCGAGTTGGTGAGGAAAGCGAAAGCGGATGTGACTGAGGAATACATGCACTCGGTGGCGGATTTAATGGTGACCAAGGGACGGCCTCACTTCACTGTTGTCAGATCGTATCTCGTGTCGGATGTGACGCGTGCTGGGTTTGGAAACGTTGAGTTTGGATGGGGGAAGGCTGTTTATGGAGGACCCGCCAAGGGAGGGGTTGGAGCCATACCTGGTGTTGCCAGCTTTTACATACCCATTAAGAATGCTAAAGGAGAGGAAGGGTTGGTCATACCGGTTTGTTTGCCTTCTGACGCCATGGAGAGGTTTCAGAAGGAGTTGGACAGTGTGCTTAACAACCACATCGTCCAACCTAGTGCCATTGGTCCAAACTCTAGGTTCATTGTTTCTTCCTTGTAGATCGACTACTTTTCGACTTTACTTCCTGCCAATTAAGGAATAAATAATTGAGCATTTGATGTTATCGAGTACGTATATATAATCAGCAAGCCAGCGGCAGCAAGAGAAGGAATCACAATTATTATTACGCAGTACTCCTACTTGAGTCTACAAAAGTCATGAATTATGAAAATTTTATCGGTTTTAAAAGCTATGTATTCACATTTGACAGCGTTTTGTCTAGATAATAATTATCCAACTACCTAGTATTATTAATTATCCAACTAACCTTGGAACCACATGGAATGAATTAACTCATACTTTAAATCACGAAAGTAAATTTAATCAATTGGAGTACCCAAATAAATTAACAAAGAGCATAATGAATTTAAATGGGGACCGAGGGATGGCCTCACTTCACTGCGGTGGGATCGTATCTCGGTTTGGAGAGGTTGAGTTTGGGTGGGGAAAGGCTGATTATGGAGGACCGGACAATGGAGGGGTTGGAACCATACCTGTTGTTGCCAGCTTTTACATACCTTTTAAAAATGCTAATGGGGAGGAGGGATTATTGATACCGGTTTGTGTTGCCTTCTGAAGCCATGGAGAGGTTTGCAAAAGGAGTTGGACAGCGTGCTTAACAACCACATCATACAACCTACTAAGACTGCTCTAAACTCTGCTGGCTTCATCGTTTCTTCGCTGTAGCTAGCTTGCATAAAAAATATTTCAATTCAGGAAGAAATTAACAAGTTACAAATAGAAGAATCACAACAAAATTATTGAAGCAAACTAGTAATTAACATTACTCGATTGATAAATAATCAATTTAGGTGACAATTTTTTGTGTGTACTAAAATATGATGTTTGGATGATGTATTTAAAAAGTATTTGAAATTTAAGTATTTTGTTGAAGTATTTTGATTATTTAAAACTATAGATTTTTAAATTTTAATTGTATTAAAGAGTAATTTTTTTAATATTTTTTTATGGACAAAGAACTAAGAATTTGAAATTTCTTTCTTATTTTTCCTATTCTCTCTCCTAGCTTGTTTCCATCTCTTCTTTCACTCTCCTATGTCTCTCTATCATCTTTCTTCTCTATTCATATGATGCAAATTAAATTGTCCCATCCAAATTAGGAATGGATTACCAAATTACTTTGCGTCTAGTTTTTAAATACAAAGTAGTCAAAAGTTCCTTCGAGCTGACTGTAACCGAAAAATCCCACTTTGATTGAGGGCGAGTTTTCCCCAAGTCGTAAAATTAATTAATTAAGCCAGGCCAAGTTCGAGGATGTAACTCCTCTCCCTGCAGCATCCTTGAATCCACTAGTTACATAATTACTTTTACATTTTTTATATTTATTAAGAATATAAATTAATTATTTAAATAGTTAAATACTTTAAGTTATATTAATAATGAAATAACAAACTTAAAAATATAAATTTAACTAAAAATATTAATCAATTCCTAACTTTTTATTTTAAGTTCTTTTTTATTTATTAACTTTATATATTATTTGAATTAAAATATAATTAATAACTTAATATATAACTTATTTTAAAATGTATAACTAGACTAAAATTATAAAAGTTAAAAGTGTGACAGGTTCATGCAAAAAAAAAAAAATTGGGTTAAGAGTTTTTAGCTGACCTGTTTTAAAACTCAAAAATTGCATAACTTTTTGCAAGAACATGGATGAAAGAGGAAAATTGACCCTTACGAGCAACTAGGATAAATTACATAGGGGTAAGGGAGGAGCCATGACAGGGAGTAAGTTGGAATAGCAGGACATGAACAGAGGAGAAGTAGAGGCCTAGAGGGTCCTCCGTCATTTTCTAACTTTTTTCTTATCAGCCAAAATAATGATATATTAATATAGATGGGGACAAGATATACCAAAAACATTTACACAAAAGAAAGGTAGCTCTTGTTCTATCGGTGTTTATTAAATATTTCAGCCTTGCACATGCCAAATATATATGTTACTACCCACAACAGTTACTCCCTAGCTCAGCTATACATAGGCCTAGTAACAGATGCAAACTACCCCACAAAATTATTAACTACCAATCCAACTACACATACGTGAAAATGAAGGCATCAAACACTATTATTGTAGACTTAAATCAATTCCTACAAATGACTTGTGTAATGCATTCTCCAGGGGAAGTGGACCATTTTGATTGAAAGAGAACTCAAATTTGTTGTTGTTGCCCCGTAACCATGCTCAGGTCGTGAAGGAAATTCTTTGCAATAGAGTTTGTGCTTCAACACCCCCCCTAAACATACATTCATTTCTCAAACACCCAACATTTCATAACACTGCTGCCCAAACCTCTCTCCATCAATCCATTTCACGATTCACTTGAAGAAAATGTACATGTTGCCAAAGGTGTTGCTCCGGTGAGTTCGATAAAACCGTTGATACATGAAGCCAAAGCATACACAAGAAAATAAGCAATGATTTACGTACGGATTGTTCCGCTTTATCACAAAAGATACATCTACATTCATCTTCATCCACAAGAACATTCCTATGTCTAAGATTGTCCTTAGTGGGCAGTCTATTTAACATGATCCTCCACACAAGAAACAATGCCTTAGGTTGTGCCTTAATGTTCCACACGTGTTGCATTAAACACCAATTTTAAGAGTCTACCAAGTCCAAATGTAAAGCTTGATAGGGCACCTTGACTGTGAAGTTCCCCGAGTTATCCAAGTCCCAACACCAAGTATCTTTGCAATATTTGTTAAATGCCGTGTTGGCCAAAATGAGGTTAAGTTTTTCTAGTTGTTCCTTCACCCACTCAAACATTCTCCTCCTCCACTCCAATTTCCATTCCCACACATCACCCCTCCATAGACCCCCATTTTTTATGATTTCACTAGATTGTTTAGAAAGAATAAACAATCAAGGGAATCTCTCCCCAAGGCTTTCCTCCCCCACCCACTTGTCAATCCAAAATCTAGCTTGGTCACCGATCCCAATTTTCCATGTAAGCCTCCTATCAAACCATCTATCTGTATACCCTCCTATGATTTTCTAACTTATATTTATTTTATTTATTTTTTTTGTATTTATTATTTTTTTTTTGTTTTTTATGGACTAGATTATTAATCTTTAAATGGGATTGTTGCGATCCAAATTTTATTTATCATTATTTTTTGGCAAATGCTATTTACACTTATCCTATTCACTAATATACTTTTTTTTTATAATTACACTTCCCTTTTGGCTTCTTCGACTCAGAGCCTGTTTGGATACAAAGTTATAAGTGTTTTTGAGAGCTTCTCTACTGAAAAATGACTTGTGTAATGCATTCTATTTTGAATATCCTCTCCTATGGCTCCTCTGTTATGTGTCCCATTAAAATTGTTCTTCTTCTCATTGTAAGTCATAACTGTTTTGATACCACATCCTCTTCTTCAATAAATTTATCTTTACCTCCCTTTTATGCATATTCCCATTGCTGTGATTTGCAATTCCCCTACCTATTCATGAAAGCTTCCTCAATACACTTATATCTAAGTCCAAACTCACCCAATCATCACTAGCTTACAATTGAAAATCCAAAAAATAAAATATTTTATCTCTTATATAAACAAAAAAGCCCCAAATAAAGAAATAATGTCTACCTTGATTGTCTCTGTTCTTATTCTGACTACTATTCCCACAATAATCAAAATCACGATCTTGTTCAAGAAGCACAATGTGTTAGATTAAGGAATTTTTGAATTTAAAATAATGTTGCGTATAACAAATTATCTATTTAGGAATTTGTTGTGAAAAACAAATAGTTTGTTAGGAAGTTGTTAGGGGATTATTTGATTCTATCTTTAGCTTCATATGCAGATATTTTGTATATAAATACTCTCGTTGAGAAGAGGAATAATATATGAAAAAGGGAAGCATTTCCAGAATTAAGAGTTTTTACATGGTATCAACCGGGATCCAGGAACCATTTTTTTCCATCAATTTTTAAAACCTCTTTTATTCTTTTTCTTCCGAACCTCTTTCAAATCCCTAAATCAACAACTTCAATGGAAACCTCTTCTCCTGACTCTACCACAACCGTACCTCCTCCTCCACCCTCCAACATTATTATTCAACAAGACAACTCTTCCTTTCCTATCACCGTTGTGCTTGATGACACCAATTACTCCCTTTGGTCCCAGTTGCTTGATATGTGCATCGAGGCTCGTAATAAAACTGGTTACCTTACCGGAACCATACCAAAACCGCCTGTTGCAAACCCGTCGTATGATACATAGGTCACTGAAAAGAAGATAGTCAAGAGCTGGCTCATCGACTCCATGAATCCCTCCTTGATGCAACGCTTCCTCCGTCTCTAGACGACAACTGAAATATGGGATGCTGTGAAACGAACATTCTTCGATGGATCCGATGAAACATTATTGTTTGAGTTGAATCAACGATCCTTCAACACCAAACAACAAGGTCGTCCGCTTTCCGTCTACTTCAATGACCTCCTCTCTATCTTCCAGGAAATTGACCATCGCACATCCACTCAAGCTTGCACTGTTGCGGGGTTTATTTAGATGCATGACGCTATGGTCCGATTACGAGTTCATATCTTTCTCAGCGATCTTGATGTTGAGTTCGACCAGGTCCGTGTTCAAGTTCTCTGGAAAGATCCAAAATTGGATCTTGAAGGCTCTTATGCTTATGTCCGGCGAGAGCAGCAACAAAGACTCACCATGAATCTCCCTGCTTCCTCCAATGAATCCTCGGCTCTGGCGGTCCATTCGTCTCGTCTTTTCCTTGCATTTCTGAAGTCCCACAAAGAAACTCCCTCCACCAAGCCTCTCTGCTCACACTGTGGGGACGTCGGGCACACCAAGATCCGATGCTATGAAGTCATTGGATATCCCGAATGGTGGGATTTCAATAAAAGACCACGTCGAAAGGTTCTGAACAAAACTACACCTATCTCCTCAGATACGGGTCCAAACCCGTCTGCAAATGCGGTCTATGAAGGTATCCTTGGTAAGTCTCATGCCTACTCTACACTATCTCAAATTGATTCATGGATAATTGATACTGGTGCATCTGATCATATGATTCGAACTCCTTCTCTCCTGTCTAATTTTACCCCTTCCCCAAAGACTCTGATTTCTACAGCTAACGGTGGAACCTTTGACATTATTGGTCAAGGTTCAATTTCCCTATCTCCTAAGTTACATCTTCACTCAGTTTTAGTCGTTCCCTCTCTGGATGTTAATCTTCTGTCCGTTAGCCAAATTACTTCTAATCTTAATTGCTCTGTGATTTTTTTGCCTACTGTATGTCTTTTTCTAGGACAACCGAACACAGGAGATCATTGGTTATGGTGTTAGACAAGGCAAGGTGTACTTCTTGGATGCTTCTCATTGTAGTGGCTCCACTTCTCGAGCTTCTGCTACTTCTACTCTGGAGACTGCTAAAGATAATATCTGGCTATGGCATCGAAGATTAGGTCACCTCTCCTTTAGTTTTTTGAGAAAGCTATTTCCAAATTTTTTTCAGTGGTAGCTATCAGTGATTTCCATTGTTCAGTTTGTGAATTGGCTAAAAGCCACAGAATTCCCTATTATCCAAGTTTAAATAAAAGTATTATTCCTTTTCAAGTTATTCATTCTGATGTCTGGGGCCCAGCCAAAATCCCATCTCTCTCTAAATCCTTTTATTATGTAATGTTTATTGATGAATGTACACGTATGTGCTGGTTAAGTCTTCTAAAAACCAAAAGGGAAGTGTTTACTATGTTAATTTTTTTTACATGGTTCAAACACAATATAATAGCAAAATTCAAATTCTTCAGTCTGATAATGGCATGGAATATATGGATGGTAACTTCAATGACTTTCTGTCCTCTCATGGAATTAAACACCATATCTCTTGCTCCTATACTCCTCAACAAAATGGTTTGGCTGAAAGAATAAACCGCACACTCTTGGAGGTGGTCAGGGCCTCCTTGTTTGGAATGAATGTTCCTTCCTCCTATTGGGGGGAGGCTGTAACCTCTGCGACATACCTCATAAATAGGACTCCATCCAGTGTTCTTAATTTCCAAACACCTTACCAAGCCCTTACATCTCACTTTCCAACCCCATACTCCTCTAAGCTTGAACCCCGCATCTTTGGTTGCACCACATATGTTCATATTCCAAAAAGTCAAAGGTCTAAATTGGATCCTTGTGCGAAAAAATGTATTTTTGTTGGGTATTCAGATGTTCAAAAAGGATATCGCTGTTTTGATCCCCTTTCCCATAAAATACATGTTACTTTGGAAGTCACTTTCAGGGAGAATGAACCTTACTATTCAGGGGGAGACTCCACTTCTCCTTCTCAGGGGGAGAACCCATCATCACAAGTTAATAGAGAAGACGAAGTGTGGATCTCTACTCATATACCACCTCTCCACATCTCATCATCTGCCTCAGACACACAGAGACCTCAACCACATGCAACACACATTGGTGAATCCGAAACAGCACAGAATACAACACCTGAAACAACCATTGATGAGATAATTGCTTGCTCAGAAAATCCTGGTCTAACACACATAACTGAAGAGCCTCCTATGGTTGTCCCAGAGACTCGACCGAAACCTGTCACAGAGGTAACATCTATCTCTTCTTCTCCTACTATAACAGACACACGTATCAGAAAATCCTCTCGGATTAACAAAGGTATTCCAAAGCAGTTCTATGAACCTGACCCCAAGGTAAAAGCCAAATACCCCCTAGTAACTATGTGTCTACCCAACACTTATCTGAATCATATGCATTATCTGTTAACCAATTATCTAGTGTGTCAATTCAAAATAGTGTATAGGAAGCACTAGATGATCCAAATTGGAAAAAAAGCAATGAATGTAGAGTTGGAAGCACTCCAAAGTAACTCAACATGGGAACTAACACCCCTACCGAGTGAAAAAAAACAATTGGGTGCAAATGGGTGTTCACAGTAAAATTGAAAGCAGATGGGAGCATAAACCAATACAAAGCAAGACTAGTAACCAAGGGATACACACAGAAGTATGGAATTGACTACCAACAGACATTTGCTCCGGTGGCTAAACTCAACACCATAAGGATATTAATCTCATTGGCAGCTAACTGTAACATCCTAAATAATTTTATTTATTTATTTAATTACTTAAATTATTTAATTATTTGTCTTATTTTATTTTATTTTATTCTTTCGACTTTCAATTTTAAAAAAATAGAAATTTAGGTTTCAATTAAAAAAAAATAAAAATTTAGGTAGAAGCAGAAGAGATTAAAAGGAACAAGATATATATACATTATATCACATTACAATACATTATATGTTTCTTCTATTTTACATTGCCATCTCCATACTAACTCTATATTGCCTCATAGTACTTCCAATATTTTTATTTATTTACAAAGTTCGCAGCCCCTCATTTAAACATAGTCTCCGGTACTGTATTCTTCATTGAGTATGATTATGGGGTCTGTTGCTGGATTCGGATACATGGGAGTAAATTGAAGGAACGGATCAGCTGGATTAAAATCTTCGCTAAACACAGAGATGGGAAAATGGGCACCAAAGTAAATATGAGCTCGCAGAACAGGCTGCATAGTTACTACATAACAGTTTCTGACTTCATCCATATACCATGCAATATCCAATGCGTCAAGAAATAGTATGATTGAAGCCATCTAAAAATAAAACATTAAATAAAACTAATGAGAAATAAATTTCTCAGTAGGCAAATCTAAACCACCAAACACGTATCAGGTTAGTAAATAAACAAATTTAATTCATCAAACATGTTAGCAAAATACATCAATATATATCTGAACGAATGCATGAAATGCTTCAATGAATGCATGAATGTATGAAATGAAATGGTCACAGGTGCACATGGCCTCTACATATGTACATTATGTAGGAATGTTGCGGCCGTCTTACGCTAATCATGCATGAATTTTCATGTATTAGCACCTGATCTCTTGTAATATCATAGGCCCAGTCTCCAATATTTGAAACTCGGGTCATTCATAAAATCATAGGTCCGGTCTTGAAACCCGGATCAATCTCATTCATGTCACAAAATTTTCATAATACAAGAATGGTATTATTCTTCTTCCACAACGCAAGGTAGATAACATTTCATGTCTTACCATGTCCACCAACCAAATAAACCTCATTTATTATCATAACCGAGTTGGAGATATTAAAATGGTAATAATTATAGCCTGGATAATCAGTATGGTAAATTAAAATGCAATTCATTAGGGTTTTTGTATATTTATATATATATATATATATTTATATTTCTATAGGTATATATGTATATATGTATATATATATGTCCATGTATATACCTATATTTCTATAAGTATATATTCGTGAAGGAAACCGGGATAATTTATCTCATACTAAGTTTGATAAGCCAAGTGGCTTCTGGATAACATCACGGGGAATGCATAAGTTTACCGAGCTTGTAGTGGTCTGTGCAAATGTGCTGATATAGATGGATAAAGCCGGTAGTACAGGGCCGAGGTATGGTTATGTAAGGAATTATATATAGCTATTGGGTTATATTGTCGGAAATGAAACATGCTGGGTTAATCTTAGCTGGTGAGGTAGTTGAGTGGGTAGAAGATAAGTGCTGAGTGAACTAGTAAACAAGTCGTGGAGCTGCAAGCCGATGATCCCAAAGTTGGTATAGTTTTATCTTAGGTATTATTATATATATATATATATATATATATATATATCTTAATAGATAGGCCATTAAGTATTAGCTTAATATTTCTAACATGTATAAAATGATTACCTGCATCATTATTCATCCATAAAAACCCATTAAGTTATTTAAATTATTTCATAAGAATTTCCAATATATTAAGAAGTTAGATCCTAAACTATTACCGTGTTATACCTTGGCATGTTAAAGTATAAGTTCCTATTTCAAATAAAATCTAAATTTATCCAGTTAAGCATCTGAAAACAATTTCTATGCTAAGATTAAAACCTATGCCTACCTCAATTTGAGTTTGAACTGGGTTAAGGGTTGTCTCCCTTGGCTGTCTTGAAAAATAAAATGGTTGAGTGATAAAAGATGTCACGTCGGAAGCAAGTAAAAGAGGTAAAAAGGATAAGCTTTTCAAGAAAATAAGTGACTATGGGGTATTTGCTCTACGTGCAATGTTTTCAATTCCTTAACTATTTATACTTATTTAATTAGTTGGGTTTTAATTGATTTAGTTGAGTTACAACCGAAGTAGGATTTAGTTTTGTTAGAAGTTAACTAAATAATCATTACTTTAGAGGATATTTATGCACAATCCTTATCTTGACTCTGATTTTTCTTGGTCAATATTTCTTTAATCCATTGTTTGGGACAGCTAGCTTCTCATATATGGCTGGGCTGCTGGCCTCTTCTACACACAAAGCCATATTTTATTATTTTCCTTTACTCCTACACATGTCTTTCTCTTAGCTTGGTGTTTTAGTGCTAAATTACTTCACGTGGAAAACTTGATTTAAGCTTGATCTTATATTCTGTTTTTATTATTTATAGAAATAACATATTAAATAAATTTTAATAGGCTAAATATTTTTAAGATAATATTTCTTTACTTAAAAATATAACTAATTATCTTTCTTAATTTTAATATATATATATATATATATATATTTAATATTAGATATTTTTAAATTTATATTGATAACATATTATTTTATATAAATACTAAATGTTACACTAACATGGACTGGCCCTTGAAGCAGTTCGATGTAAAAAATGCGTTCTTAAATGGTGACTTGGAGGAGGAAGCTTACATGGACATACCACCCAGGAGTACAACTAACTCAGTCGAAAGAAGATCTGGTCTGCAAACTAAAAAAGGCTTTGTATGGACTCAAACAATCACCAAGAGCATGGTTTGGACGGTTTTCTGTAGCAATGAAAAGATTTGGGTACAAACAGAGCAATTGTGTCCATACTCTGTTTTATAAACACCGAGCACAGAAAGTAACTATTCTAATAGTGTATGTAGATGATATGGTGCTAACTGGAGATGACATTGAGGAGATGAAGTCTCTTGAACATAAGCTGGCAACTGAGTTCGAAATGAAGGATTTAGGTCCCCTGCAATATTTTCTTGGGATAGAAATTGCAAGATCTCAAAATGGCATATTTTTAACCCAAAGAAAATATACTCTAGACCTACTATCAGAAACCGGAATGTTGGCCTGCAAACCAGCTGAGAATCCCATTGAAATGAATCATATACTTGGCATTTATCCCAATCAAGTGGAGGCAGACATTGGGAGGTATCAAAGACTAGTAGGGAGGCTTATCTACCTTTCACACACTCGGCCAGACATTGCCTATGCAGTAGGGATAGTAAGCAGGTTTATGCACTCTCCCAGTAAAGACCACATGAAAGCTGTGTATCGGATTTTGAGGTATCTTAAAGGAACACCTGGAAAAGGCATCATGTTCTCAAAAACCAGCAAGAAGAGCATTGAAGGATTCACTGATTCTGATTGGGCTGAGACAAAACAACCAGACAATCCACCTCAGGTTACTTTACATTAGTGGAAGACAACCTAGTCACATGGAGAAGTAAAAAAACAAAAAGTTGTTGCAAGATCAAGTGCTGAAGCAGAATTCAGAGGTATGGCACATTGTATTTGTGAACTATTATGGATTAAAAATATTCTGGATGATTTAAGAATCAACTATGATTTTCCTATGAGTCTCCATTGTGATAATAAGGCATCCATTGAGATAGCTCATAATCCAGTCCAACACGACATAGTAAAGCATGTTGAAGTAGATATACATTTTATAAAGGAGAAACTGGATCAGAAAATCATCACCACACCATTCATCAGATCAGAAAATCAACTTGCAAACATCTTGACTAAGGCAGTCTCGGGAAAAGCTTTAAAGGAGATAATTGACAAGTTAGGCATGTGTAACATCCATGCACCAACTCAAGGAGGAGTGTTAGATTAAGGAATTTTTTAATTTAAAATACTGTTATGTATAACAAATTATCTGTTTAGGAATTTGTTGTGAAAAACAAATAGTTTGTTAGGAAGTTGTTAGGGGATTATTTGATTCTATCTTTAGCTTCATATGCAGATATTTTGTATATATATACTCTCGTTGAGATGAGGAATAACATATGAAAAAGGGAAGCATTTCCATAATTAAGAGTTTTTACACAATGATTGAAAAAAGTGGAGTAAAAGAGTGAGTCTTTGTTGATTTTTGCTTTGTGATCCATGCATTGCAAAGCAACCACGACACAAATGAACGAACCCTATTTCTCTTTTGATTAATTTATGGAAATCAGGGCATTTTGGGAAAAAAAGTTTACAAAATAAGAAAAGGAAAGTGTATTGGAAATAAAGGAGAATAGAAATAGCGACTACCTTATTTTTTTATTATCTATTTTCATAGTGGGTTGCAATGGTCCAAGAGAATGAAAAGGAAAGATACGAACAAAAGGATGGCAATTGATTCCTGCACCTCCAGATTTACTACCTGCATCTTAATCTAGAATATTAAAATTATATTTCAAATTAGGTTTTCCCAAAGATTAAAAATGTGCAGGAAGTAATTGTCTAAAAGGGTGTCTAAAGATTAGACCAAGATGGCCCAAAATGTAAAAATTAGAAGAAAAAAAGAAGAGTAAATAAAAGTAAAACAAGAAGAAAGGCGGGCAAAATTTTGGGTTTTAAATGGGTCAAATTCAATTTTCAGAAATTAAGAGCTAAGATGGTAAAGGAATCACAAAGTAAATAAAATTAATTCATTTAGTTTAGAAGAAATAATCTTGAAAGCTAAAAAGAAAAGAATGACATAATTAATGGAGAAAGAAAATAAATAAAAAACATAAAATAGGCTGAATTAAAATCAAATGAATTGTTAAGAGAAAATAGTAGACAATTATACGTGTTCGCATTTCTAATTAATCATGTCCATTTGTTTTTGTTTTAAAAAGCATAGAAATACTTAATTTAAAAAATAATAGCCATTTGCTTGCGAAGATCAAATTGAAGAGAAGAAAGAAATAAAAAAGCGAAGGGGAAAGGAACACGTGAGCAAGAAGTAGAAGGACTAAAGGCAGCCACGCTACAAAATCGCAGAGCAGCCAATCAGAGTGAGAGCTGCGATCTTGGGTTGGCCGCGTCGGGTTGCAATTTGTTCTCTCATGCTTTTCGCTTTCACTAAAAATCTCACTCCTTAGTTTCTTCCGTCACATAAATGAAAAGAAAATAGTAAATAAAATGACTTTCCTTCCTCGCCTCAAATGCAGTTCGCGGTTCAAATTCTCCACGATGGCATCTTGCCGCTTCTCGAATAAAAAACCACAAATCATTCCTCAATGACTAAGCTGTGAATTGCAGCAGTAAAGTAGAGTTATGGAAACAGCGCTCACTCGCTTCTTCTGTGGTAGACTCCCACCTGCAACTGCAAGTGAGCACTTCCGTTGTAATAATGCTTCCGCCTCCGGACGCGTGCGTTTCTCTTTGCCTCCTTCATTTGGTACTGGAACCCATAGGCTAATTCGAAACGCCACTAACACCAGTGAAACTAAGGTGGTCTCCACCAATGTCAAAAGTAGAAGGAGGAGAAGAAGGAGTAGAAGTGACTCTGTTGACAAACAGGAGGTGGAGGAGGGTATTCATGAGAACGGAGACCCTATTGGGAAGAAGGATCTCGGGAAGAGTGTGATGAGGTGGATTCGTGATAGCATGAGGGCGATGGCATCTGATTTAGCTGCAGCGGAGTTAGATGGAGCAGAGGGAAAGTTTGAGTTGTGGGAGCGCATGGGACCGGGTCTCACCTTTATTATGCAGGCACAGCCATATCTCAATGCTGTTCCTATGCCCATTGGCCTCGAGGGTCTCTGCTTGAAGGCCTGCACGCACTATCCCACTCTTTTCGACCATTTTCAGAGGGAGCTTCGCCAAGTTCTCCGAGACTCCTTCATTCAGGACTGGCGGGACACCAAGTCTTGGAAACTGCTTAAGGACCTTGCTAATTCAGGTTTCTATTCATTTCTCCCCACCTTTTAATCAAAATGATATTACAATATTGCATTGCTCCCACGGGCTGAAAATCAATCCTAATTTCTCAATAATTCATTCAAGATGTAATAAATTGACTATTGGAATTGTGAAAAACAATTAATAGCTGCTTACTCAGAGAACTTTTAGAAGTCAATCACCACCCTATAAATTGAAGTTATTGAGTTGAGAAGAAGAAACACTCAACCGGAAGGCAGGTTAGAGGGGGTTATGTAATGAGAGGGTTTTTCTTAAGTTTGTTCAGGAATCTTGTAATCTTTTTTGTTAAGATGTTGCTGTGGATGTAAACAAGAGGTGCCAAACCACATTAGATTGTGTCTTTGTATGTATCTCATATCTTTGATCCATGTTGTGAAAGAGGGGTTTTTTTTCTATCAGTTTTTTTTTTTTAAACTCAAAAGAGAGTCTTACTATCTAATGGTTTATTTGCAGCTCAGCATAGGGCGTTTGTAAGAAAGATAACGCAACCCAAGAGTGTCCAAGGCATTTTAGGAATGGACTTTGAAAAGGTCAAAACAATACAGCACAGGATTGATGAATTCACCTCCCACATGTCAGAACTACTCCGTATTGAAAGGGATGCTGAATTGGAGTTTACACAGGAGGAATTGGATGCTGTTCCTAAACCAGATGATACTTCTGATTCTTCAAAACCGATTGATTTCTTGGTTAGCCATAGCCAGCCTCAACAAGAACTCTGCGACACCATTTGTAATTTAAACGCCATCAGTACCTCTAGAGGTCTTCTCCTTTTCCTCTTTTTGTTTCACTTATTCAGACAAATGCACATTGACTTTCCTTTATGTGTGCATGTGCTATAAAAGAAGTTGAATTTTTTACTTGCTTATGAGTTATAATGTGTGGTAAAGTATGGGAAATTCATTAATATTTTAGACATGGACTATATCAAACATCTTGGTGAAACATACTCACAATTTGTTTTCCAATCAATTCAGTTATTGAGCTATATCTCCATTTTCTTTTGTTCATTTTGAGGTTTGGGGTCCTAGCTGTAGTGCATCTACTTTGGAGTCCAAATATTTTGTTGATTGTATCAATGCTTACTCTTATGGTACTCGGTTGTTTTTAATGGAAAATCAGTCCAAGTTGTTTCTCTCTTTCAATTGTTCTTATAATAAAATAAATACATAATTTGGTGTTCCAATTTGTATTTTGCAAAGTGATCATGCTTGTCATTATTTGTCTTAGTCCTTTCAAACATTTATAGCTTCTCTTGCCATTCATCACCAATCATTATGTGATCATACCTGTCAGCAAAATAGGGTTGCCAAATACAAAAAATAGGCAGCTTAATTAAAACCACTTGAACATTCACTTCATGGACATGTCTCTTTCTATTTGGGGGGAGTTGTTCTTATTGCTTTGCTTACTACCTCATTATTAAATGCCCTTGTCTATTCTTAATTTGTAGTACTTTATTTACTATGTTATTTCCTCATTAGTCTCTGCATTTGTTGGCTTCCTTTATCTCCAGGCCCACCTGTTTTGTTCATAACCTTAGACCTAGTGTTGATATACATTGTGCTTGGTCTCTCAAATATGTCTTTCTTGGTTGCAATCAGTTCTGAAAGGATCATCATTGTTATTATCCTACTCTCTGCCAATATTATATCACAATTGATGTTAACGTTTCTTAAGTTAGTTCCCTTCTTTGAGTCTCCTTCCTCCACTCAAGCTTATCTTTACAGTCTTACTTCTTTGTCTTCATGTAGCCTCTGTCAGGTTAATCCCACTAGAGATGTCCCATGTTTAGAACCACTGATCTCTATGTGTCATTCTCCATGTGTCATTCTCAGGCGCGTGCGTCCCACGCGCCCGTCTCCAGTCACCGGAACTCCTACATGACACCTGGGTTTTTGTCATCGGCCTCTCCCTGCTCTGTTTCAGCCCTCAGATCGTCATTTTGGTGTTGTTTGGACTGTGGGTCTGTACACCTCCGTCCCTTGGCCTATATTTGTTTCCTCAGGTTTTGTGTTACACATCTATTACTAGATACTTGCCCTTGATTTCTCAAAATGACATCTACATATTCCACTCTCACTTCTACTCCTTCTCCTCTCTCTGAAACTCCCACTATTACTACGCAGAAACTCAACTGGAAAAATTAGCTATCTTGGTCTGCCTCAGTTGAGTTATGGTTCCTTGGTCAAGGGCACCATGATCATTTGGAGATAGAAGCTAGTGAAATTCCAGTAGAGAGCAGAAGTCAGTGGAAGACACTTGACTTCCAACTGTGCGTTGTTTTATGGCAATTGGTAGAACCTGATATGTTGGGAATACTCAGATCCTTCAAGACTTGTTCTTTTTTGGAAAAATGCTCAAGATATTTTTGCTAATGACATCCAGAGTTTGTTTGATTCAACAAACCGTGCATTTTCTCTCAAACAAACTAACCACAATATTACGTCACACATAGCCAAAGCCAAAGCTACTGTTGAAGAATTAAAGAAGTTCCTAATACATGACTCTGGATGAAATGAAAAGAAGACTAAAATAAAATACATAATAGTAATAAGCTTGATGCATATGACCTATATGCTCTAGCTTGAGAGGGAGTGTCAATTGTTACTATGTAAATAATGTCTAGGTTCATTGCATAGGAATAACCAATGTAATTTTACTTTAGTAATTAGGATCATTGCCATTTAATAGAAGCACAGTTTTCTACAAATGTATCTTCTCTCTCTCTTAACGACAACAACTCTAATATTTATTCTCAAATTTATACTTAAATACATACTCTATTTGGACTCAATTATAAGCAACAAAAAAAAGGTTTGGTGGACTTAAATATAAGCAACTTTTAACTACTTTACCCTATTTAATGATACCATCCCAAAATACTCTTCAATTAATTGAGATTCTATTTCCAATGACTCTTTATTCTTGATATCAAGTTCCAATAAAGGTCACTTTTCAGGAAAAAAACTAAATGTGATTAGTAGAATTAAATGATATTAACAAATTTTCTTAATTAGCATAAATATTAGTTAATTTTGCTTATACTTGAGTCCTGAGGGAGTACATTACATCTGTTTATGACACATTGCTTTGTAAAATCTTTGTATTCTGTAATCACTTATGAATATCAATACTAAAAATTTAAGAATTTTACATATAATTATGGAGGAAGTGAGTAATGTTTATCATTAAATTCATTTATCCAAATTCCTTTTCAGTCAATTAATACATTGATCTATATTTTATAATAGAGCCTTTAATGGATAGATAGATATTTCTGCACTGATTTACTGTATCTAATATTGGGTTAAACTATATATTACTGATATTAGAAAGTTGATACACTTGGAAGGTAGACTTAGACCTAGATGAACCTTGACACATCTAGGTTTAGAATGTAAATCATAATTACAATGTGGTCTATTGGATGTCTATACTGTAAGTCATATGCCTAATTCAAAAATCTATATGATGTATAAGAATTTGGTCATAACTGATGGAATGCATGCATAGATTGCTAATTTTTGTAACTTAAAAAGCCTCGTCAGTAAGGATGAGTAGCTAAGTCCAGTCTGGCTGATATGGTCATATTTCATTGGGTAAACAGGACTTGGGGGAATGCATTTGGTGCTATTCAAGGTTGAAGGGAACCACCGGTTACCACCTACCGCTCTTTCACCTGGAGACATGGTTTGTGTGAGAACATATGACAGCACAGGTGCAATTACAACTTCTTGCATACAAGGATTTGTGAACAGTTTTGGGGATGATGGCTATAGTATTACAGTTGCTTTAGAGTCACGCCATGGTGATCCTACATTCTCTAAACTATTTGGTAAGAGCGTGCGCATTGACCGTATTCAAGGACTGGCTGATACACTTACCTATGAGGTATTGTAATCTATCATGTTATTTCTTGCATGAGTGTTGCTAACAATCACTATTTAACACACTCTTTTGTTGGTTAAAATTGATTGAAAACTACAAAATCATGAGAGATTCGTTAAATAAGAAGTGGAGCTCACAAAAATTTGTGATTTCCAATAAGATTTAGTTAATAATAGAGTGTTCAAAAGAGTGCATTGCTAGCATTTTTCTTTCTTGCATTTATACAAAACTTTTGTGGCTCCAAGAAACATTTGTGAAAAAATTGTGAAAGGGTGCCATGAATTCTATAAATGTTGAAACTAAGAAGTTTTGTGTAGCCCCAAATCAGGGTGTAATGAGTGTCCACTATTTGTGTTTAGTCAAGTACAATAAGATAAAATCAATGGTATCTAAGGAAAAAGAAAAAATATATGGTCAACTATGTTTTCCTCACACACTCGTACAATGCACTCAGGTTACAAGGAAATATATAGGCTTAGAAACCCTAAGCACAATAGCTATTCATGGGCCTCCGTGCATATCTGTTGAAGGCACAGTATGAGCCATACCCAACACACTATTAATTAGTTAATTCAACTATTTTGATTAGGAAGGTGAACCAGTCCAATAATTATAAGCATATATACTATAAACTGTCAATATGCATTTTTCTTTCATAATCCCAGAGTCTAAACTATTAAGCACAAGTTCTTTACTGCCAGAAAATTGATGTTACATGTTGACAGTTGAGAAGATAGAAAAACTATCCCCTCTGAGCACTTTTATCATAAGAACTTTGCTCTCTTTATCTGCTTGGCTGTTGACATTAACTGATTCTAGTTTTCCTTTTTATATTACATAGGTCTTCTCAGAGGTTATGAAAATATCATGTACATCTCCTTTTATTTTAGAAATTCTATGAGCTACTTAAGTTAAATTTTAGACATGTTATAGCAGTCATCTCTACCTTGCCAAGGTGATCTAGGGTTAAGGAAATGCTGATGTCATGTACGAACAATATTTAGGTATTCTGTTAAAATAATATATTGATCTCTCGTAAGTCATCATACATGAGTATGTATTGAACCCTTAACATTTTGTTTGGAACAAACAAAAAGGTTGAACTGGAGAACTGTAGTGGATTTATTGCTGTCAACATTTCTGTTAATAATTGAGAAGCATGTGTTAGTGGTAAGATATTTAAAGACGTTGTATGTAGTTTTAAGTCATGATTTCATGATTCAAAAGTGTATGTGATTAATTATTTTTCTTTTCCTGAAGAAATTGTAATCGGTTACTTCAAAGTAGTTCATCAACTGCATTGTGATCAGGCTATCTGTCCTTTTGACCATGAAATAATTTGTAAAGTTACTATCCTTCAGTTACTTTTGTTAGAATACATGAAAAATAACTTATAATATCTTGTTCTTGTCTTAACAGTAATTTAAAATATCTTAGATTATCTCCTGGGATTGATTTTCATATTTCCATCATTTATTTCCTCATTAATTCATGTTATGAGTTTAGTACTGATATAAAGCTATATTTTGTGATGCATCATGCCATATATAATCAAATATTAATTTCAGAATACTCCATTTCTATTCTCTCCTTTTCCTCCCTCAATGCCTAAAATCCTATAATTTCAACAACTATATTTTATATAGGATAATTTGTTGCTTGCAACTACTGTTATATCTTACTTTGTATTTGTTTTGCATCACCCTATTCTGTTAATAAAACACACATTATCACCTTTTTTATTTTTGCTTTATATCCTTTGTCTTCCATGGTGTAAAATAGTACTAGTAGTCCTTCATGAACTTCTTTAGAACTTATATCTTGATCAGTTGAATATGTAGTAATGAATTCAATTACCGTTTTCTTGGGTAAAATGTATCATGTGGTTGCATCATTCTGCCACTTGCTATAGAAAGGACAGACATAGGGATGTTAAAAAGTGTTAACTACCCAGCACCCACTTTTTCTGCTAAAAATAATTTTGCATTATGGTGATCAGTTTTAAACAGGTTAAGATAATTTGACTGTGATGGTTCTATTTGTTAATTTCATTGAAATTTTACTCCTTAGCTCATTGATTTTATATGTAAATATGCATCTTTTAATAAGCTTATGACTTTTCCAGCGCAACTGTGAAGCTTTAATGCTGCTTCAGAAGAATGGTTTACGAAAGAAGAATCCTTCAATTTCTGTTGTTGCTACACTGTTTGGAGATGGGGAAGATGCTGCATGGCTTGAGAAAAATCAATTGGTTGACTGGGCAGAAGAAAAATTGGATGCAAGATTAGGAAATGAAACCTTTGATGATTCTCAGCGGAGAGCAATTGCAATGGGTTTGAATAAAAAGAGGCCTGTATTGGTTATCCAAGGCCCTCCTGGTACAGGCAAGACTGGTTTGCTCAAGCAACTTATAGCATGTGCTGTTCAGCAAGGTGAAAGGGTTCTTGTTACAGCACCTACTAATGCAGCTGTTGATAACATGGTTGAAAAGCTTTCAAATGTCGGATTAAATATTGTGCGGGTTGGAAATCCAGCTCGTATATCAAAAACAGTGGGATCAAAGTCTTTGGAAGAAATTGTAAATGCTAAGCTTGCAAGTTTTCGAGAAGAGTACGAGAGGAAGAAGTCAGATCTAAGAAAAGATCTAAGACATTGTTTAAGGGATGATTCACTAGCTTCAGGCATACGCCAACTTCTGAAGCAGTTGGGAAGGTCACTGAAGAAAAAGGAAAAGCAGACCGTAATTGAAGTTCTATCTAGTGCTCAGGTTGTGCTTGCCACTAATACTGGAGCAGCTGACCCTTTGATTCGAAGGCTGGATACTTTTGACTTGGTTGTCATAGATGAAGCTGGACAGGCAATTGAACCCTCTTGCTGGATTCCTATATTGCAGGGAAAGCGCTGTATTCTTGCTGGTGATCAATGCCAACTTGCTCCTGTCATATTATCTAGAAAGGCCTTAGAAGGTGGTCTAGGAATATCTCTACTGGAGAGAGCCGCAACTTTGCACGAAGGGATTCTCACCACTAGGTTAACAACACAATACCGTATGAATGATGCAATTGCTAGTTGGGCTTCAAAGGAGATGTACGGAGGATTATTGAAGTCCTCTGAGACTGTCTTTTCTCATCTTCTAGTGGACTCTCCTTTTGTTAAGGTATTATGCCCATCAATGATATCTCTGTTTTCATTTAAGTGAAGGTTTCTATTTACATCTTATCCTAATTAAAGTATCTCAGACCTTATTCCTGTTACTAGTTTTATATTGCTGGTCTTTAATTTCAGACCTTAGCTTTTGTCATATATTGTGTTAGCTATCTAGTGACTCAGGGATGTATGTGATTATATATTGATATTTTTATCTGTATTTCTCCATTTACTTTTATTATTACTAATTCTTATTACATGAATGGAAAGTTTGACCTTGCTGTTGTTGCATTGCAGCCTACTTGGATAACACAATGCCCACTGCTATTGCTAGATACTAGAATGCCATATGGAAGTCTGTCAGTTGGTTGCGAAGAGCATCTAGACCCGGCTGGAACAGGCTCACTTTATAACGAAGGAGAAGCTGAGATAGTTTTGCAGCATGTATTTTCCTTAATCTATGCTGGTAATCATATTTGACTCTTAGAAGGTTTTCCTTTTGGCAACATAAAACATTTTCCCTTGTGAATGTTTTGTGGTATTATTAACAAGAACTTGTAAGAACAAAACAAAATTACCAAAGACTGAAGGATATCACAGGCAGACATTCCCCCCCCCCCCCCCCCCC
>PYAF01003926.1:69578-91322 GCA_007407185.1 Glycine tomentella | reverse complement strand
GGGATCGATATTTGATAAGTATTCTTAGAATTTCCAATTGCGAGGAATCGATTTGGAATGATTTTTAAGTGTGCATCAATAATAAAAGGAATTAACTTATGCATGATAATATTAATTGAATACTAAGGGGTAAGAATGATGAAATCCAATCCTGCGCTTCTCTTTAATTAATCTCGTTCTACTTATTTCTGTAACTTCTTGTAGTTATTTGTAATCAAGTTTATTATTTCCGTCTTTTGTTAATTTCTATCTCAAATCAACACTTGAATGAATTTCGTCCACTATTATTGTACATAACTATTAAACCGACAAGTTCTATTTAAATTAATTGAGTAAACCAATTCCCTGTGGAGACGAATCTTATAAATTTTGTAACTTGCAACGATAAATCGGTACGCTTGCCGAGAGTTTTCCTTAACAGTAGACATGTAGTATCGTCTAGTGTCTAGTGAGTAACAACAATACCCCTTTTGTAGACGAGAGTAGCCAAGAAATACACATTTAATGGCCCTTGCAGATAGTTTGTCCTGCCTTAGAGAAATATTATGAACAAAACAAGTACGATAAAAATAACGAGGAAAGACATGAAATAAGGGTTCATTTGAAAAGATAATTGAGTAATGAATTTTATTCTTAAGAGACGAAGATAAGATTCTATTAATTTAAAAACAGGCAGTAAGGTTGACATTACCCTAATGATGAACATGAACATTTGCACCAAGCAATAAGATACATACAGTTTCAACTAAGTGTCTATTTTTCTTTATGCCATACCATTTTGATGGTGTTTGAGGACATGTAGATTAATGTAAAATGCCTTGTGTGGTTAAAAATGAAGAAAGATTAGAGAAGAAATATGCTTTGGCATTATCATTATCACTTTTGAGAATCTTAATTACCTTTTGAAACTGGGTCTTAATTTCATTAAAGAAAGATATGAATGTAGATAAAAGTTTAGATCAATCTTTCATCAATAAAGATAACAAAATATTTGAAACCAAAAGATGTGGCACGACTTGGACCCCAAATATCAGAGTGAATAATGGAAAAAGCAAAGTTACATTTTGTTTCAGTTCTCTTTGGAAAAAAGGACCTTGCATGTTTTCTTAATTGACATGACTAACACTCCTGAAGCTTGTTGAGATAAGGGATCATTTTCTACAACTTTGATAAATGTGGATGATCTAAGTGATCATGCAAAAGTTTAGGAGACGGGGATGCAAAACAAGTCATAGACGGATTGGTTTCAAGATAGTAGAGACCTCTGGATTCATGTCCTACACCAATCAACCGACTTGTACCATGTTCCTGTATAACAAAGGAATCAACATCAAATGTTACAAAACAATTTAATGATTTTGTCAATTGACTAAGAGAAACTAAGTTGAAAGGACAACTAGGAACATAAAGAACTAGATCCAAGTTTAAAGAAGAAGAAATGGAGGCTTTGTCAACTCTTTTAGAGGCGACTTTGGTGCCATTTGCTAGAGTGATCAGATGAGGAAATTTTGGAGGAGACATAAAGGTGAACATAGAGTCATTACCGGAAATATGATCAAAAGCACCTGAATCAATTACTCATGGACCTTGACTATCCATAGATTGAGAAATGCAAGTGGTTAAAGTACTTGGGCTTTAAGATGATTGAGCTTGGCAATTGGACTTCAATCAAAGGTATTCTTGATACTCCTTTTCAGAAAACTTAGGTTCAAGTGTTTTTGATTTGGTGACATTTGTTGATTTATCGTCAACCAATTATGTAGTAGCATTTGTCTTGGGTGTGGCCTCGCTTCTTACAACGTGAGCATTAAAGGTCTAAATTTGTGTTTCTACTAGCAACACCACCACGATTCCCACGACCCCCTCTTCCTCTAATAGACACCATTGCTGAAGTTTCAAATTGCTCAAGTGAGTTTCCAATCTTCCTTAGGGTGGGAACACGAAGAAGATGTGTCATGAGGCTATCCATTAAAGGAATTTCTTGACCAGTCAGAATTTGATCACAAATATGATCAAAATTTGGATCCATGGCACGTAAAGCCAACACCATGTATAGATTGTCATGTTTCCTTCTCATTTCCTCCATTGAGTCAACATCCAAGAGCATATTTAGTTCCTCAAATGCATATTGAATTTGAGCAACAAACGATATCATATCATCATTTGTTTGCTTATAAGAAGTCAAGTTGGCAACTACATTAAACAATCTCTGAATGTCATTGGCATAGATCTTTTAGGCCTTTTTCCAAAAAAAGTAACAGGTTTTGAAGGACCTTAAGGTTCCTACGATATTTGGCTCCAAAGACTGCCACAACAAGGCACAAAGCTAGAAGTCAATCCTTTTCCATTGTTCTTGACTTTATGCTCGCACTTCAATGAACTCTTTCTCCAAGTGGTTGTGATGCCCTTGGCCAAGGAACTAGAGTTCCACAAATGCAAACTACGACAAATAATCGTTACTACCACTCACCTTCTCTGAGGTTATGACAGGTGTTCTAGAGAAAGAAACTGTTGGACCAACAGAAGTTGTAAAATCCATCTTATAATAAAGTGGTATTGTGCAAACCAAGACGTCGAACTCGCACAAACAGAACCTTCACTAAAGGTTCCAACTTGAGAACCCAACACTACTAATGAGAGATAATGAAGATCCAAGACCAGATCTAGGTTTAGGAAGGTCTAACGAATTGTTTTGTACTATCACAACAAGTTTTCGACTATCAGAGGATAGCATGTAGACTTCACGTGCCAAATAGGCTCTGGACAAGCGACGCGAAGAGGCCTTTTTGGCTGCGCGACTTGTAAGATTAGGTCTAACTCATTCAGACACACCAAACCTTGGGTTCGCCGGATATTTTGCGACAACCGACGATGGTGTACAGTGGCGGGCAACAGCAGACGATGGCACCAATGATAATTTGGCAAAGCGGGATTGTTCTTGCTTTGATAACAACTTGAATATAATGAGATATTTTTGGATGAGATGCTCAAGTGTTTCTTCAACTCTCGGCTTTTCATATATATATATATATATATATATATATATATATACTTAGCTTACAAAGGAAGCTTTTACAGAAAACTCATAACATAGCAGATACAAAAAGTAAAAATGAAGAACAATAGCCTAGTACAATAAGGATGTAATAATCTATTATCTAACACCTAATGAACAAGCAAGACAACATAGGATTAGAAAACAATGTATTATGGAAAAAGTTTAGGTAGTACACATCGAAGAAGAGATTGTAAAAATTCACCTTAGGTGGTTTGAACATGCGTGAAGAATTGTAAAAGTCATAATAAGGCGTGTATTAGATGGAGATCTGATTAACCCAATCACTAGAGGCATAAGAAGACTAAAGAAAACTAAAGGCGAAATAATTAAGGATCTAGAGGTCAGCAATTTGTCTATAGATGATTTACAACAAAACATGATGGCATTATTTAATCTATGTAGACAACCTCACCTAGTGAGAAAAAGGTTGGTTGGTTGACCAAGTACATTGTCATGCAAATTAATGAATATAAAAACTTTGAGGGTGTTAACCAGAAAACTGATGTCCAGTTGCATGTGAACATACTGTAAGGGTAGTTTAAAATTAGGAATTCATTCATAGAAAAAACAGCAATACAAAAATTTATGAAGAGCACAAACACTCCTAGTTCACCCCCATAAATAAGTAGTCAATGTATGTTCTCATGATCCTTTATCACTTTGCTGCTGCTTCAGCAGGAGTGCTTGTAGTCATCTGATCAACAGCATGAACTACAGTCTGAAGTTCCTCCCATATAGCTTTATAAACCATCCTTTGCCTATTAACGGCTGATTGTCCCTCAAAGGCAGTAGCTACCACATCAATGCTGCAACATCAAACCACATATTAGAGCTATGTCCCAGCCAAGCTGTGCAATGTAAGTGTCAAATGCAGCTATTAGTACAAAAAATGGCACCTTGCTTCAACGAAAACTTCTATCAGAGAGGATATTAAAAATTGACTAGACATGTTTCAATTTGGGACCTTTCTCTTTTCTTTGGGGCATTCAGTTTCATCCTCAAACTTTGAAGAATGAGATATTCAGCTGATTTGTGAGGAACATGCATAGCCTCTAATCTAGTTGTTATGCAGGGGACAAACACATTGAAGAGACTAGTTTTTCTTTTTCTTTTTTATCAAATAATGTTAGTTATTGGTTTTTGTTAGAATGTTAGTGGATGCCCCCCTCCCCTTCCTAATTATCGAACCAACTTTATAACTCCTTTCATGAGAGAAGATACTTTCAAATGATATTGATATTAGCTCTTTTATTCAAATGGCCAGGTAAAAATATATTTACTAAATCAAACTTGAGGGGGAGTGTTGAATTGTATATTTAGTTGAGGTGTAATGTCATAATATTTATGATAAGATTGTTCAATTGGCTTTTTATATGGTGCAAAACTTAGCCCCAATGATGTTTTCTCTTTTTGTTTGTTGTTCTGTTTTCCCTTTTTTGATACAGATGATCCTCTATCCTCCAATTTCCTTGTACTTCTCCAACTTCTGCTTTGAACTTCTTTTTCTATAAAATAAGGTTTAAATAGCAAAACTATTAGATGCTCTAACAGCTGTACTCTCCATGTACATTTAATTGTAGAATCGGAATACATAAATATGCTACCCATGATGCAACCCAACAAGAAATATTTGTGTATCTCAAGAGTCAAGACCAATGTGGATGTGAGTGAGAGGCAAATTGTCTACTTCTTCAAGGACTTCTCTTTGCAACAAAATATGTAATGTTATTGTGTTTGTGGATTTTCTCTGGTGTTCAGCTCATGATCCGTTTTAAGGGAGTTCACATTTCTGATAGAGAGATTAGTTAGATTTATTATTTTATTGCACTTTGAGGATCTTATAACTTTGTTGTCATTCAGTTTCCATATTTTAGAGGATATCTAACCCTCCCCCCCAACTTATTTTCTCTCTTTTCTCTCTGACAAAACATTCTTCTTTAATCAAAAGAATATTTAAATTAAATTCTAAGACACAAAATTAGTAAGTTTGTACAACAATATTAATTATCCCTTGAATGTCATAGCTAGTGATTTGTCAAGATCTTCAAAGCTTAAAAGCCTCACTTTCTGTCATCCATTGGAGAGTGGCCATGAAATTAATAACATTTTAACCTTAATGAATAAGCAGAACAATCTCCAATGATTCATCAATCTTGAGTGGGGGCTTCTATGATTCTTCCAAACTTGCTCTTGTTGAAAGGACTTTTGCATGCTCAACAAATTATGGCCTCTTCTGTAAAGTTCAATGTAGACACTCCATAGACTATCTCCCTGCACTCCCCCAACCCACCCACTGCCAACTTCTTTTCCATGCTCTTCAGTTTCTAGTTTATACTTTAACATATTGGACCTGAATATACTGGTCCTTGGGTGTTCTTCAAGCTCTAGCAGATGGAACAAATTTACTTTTTAAAGACAATCTTATTCCATCTGATATTTGTTTATTGAATACAGGACCATCCGTATCAAACATATGAATTATAATAAGCTATTCAATAATTACTTTTGGCTATAACTTTGTTTTACTTTTACCTAATCTCAATATTGGTGTTTTTTTATGGATGGTCGTTTTGAGTATTGCTCCCATTGGGAAAGCACTTGCCATTTGTTGGTTATTAGGGACATCAACCAAGTGGGAATATGGCTTTCAATTAGAGGGATGCATGAAGCCAGAGGGACTGGTGATGCTATACACATATATATGAAGTCCAATGCTAAACCAAATTTCATTTCAATGGTTTAAAATTAATTCTCACCTAACATGCCGACCATCACCATAAGCATCCTTCACGGTGACCGATTCTGCATTGAGTTGTTCCTTTATCTGTGGAGGCGCGTTGACATTTAAAAGGTACGCAAGAAAATTATATACCAAAGAACACTTTTATGTAAATTGAGAACGGCAGGCACCCCTAAAGGGTTGCAAATATTTTCCACAAGAGAAACAATACAATTCGAGTAAAAAGAAATAAATGATTAAGTTAGGAACTTAAATCAGTTAAACTTTTGGAATTTATTTGAAATTTCCTTAGTTTCAGGAATCGAAACAATACCTTGTTCTCCATGGACTGTATCAGAGGCGAGTCGATAGAGCCAGCATCGTTGACATGGGTGGCGCGTGAATTAAACTTACGCAGAGAACTCGTAGAGAATAACTTGACGGGTCTAAGAAATTGAGTATTGTGAGAATTAGATGTGGAGGCAGTGGAGCTGAAGAGGAATGCTCGAGAGAGAATGGATTTGTAGGGTTTGACCAAAACTGGACGAGCTTGTCGCAGTAAGGTGGTGTTGGTTGAGACTGAGAGTGAGAGAGAAAACACTTGAGACCGCATTTTTTTACTTCAGACGCTTCCTTCCTTCTCTTCTGGGAAAAAATGGATAGGGCAACCGTGCGGTGCCGTTGCTCTCAACCAAGCTTTATGTTTGTTACCTGTGGCTTGTGAATCTGGTTTTATTTTATTCTATTATTTTTAGTGTACGATTATTTTAGAAAAATAATTATTTAATTTAAAAAGTTATTATTTTAAAATAAGATAATCGAGTAAAAAAATTTAAAATCTGATATTTTTTTATTATTCACTAAAATGGTTGTCAAACATGTCATTTAATGACTCTTCTTGATTTAGTAGGAACACTTACCAAAATTAATAATCCACACTACATATATAGTATAATGTTAGGATTCTTCTTAGAATTTTCTTTTTATGATTCATTAAAATTTTATTGATGATCAAACTTCTCATTCAATGAAATTTTATTTTGATTTAGTAGGAAGACTCATTAAAATAAACGATTTACAGTAAATAGTGTATTAGTAATATTTGTCTTAGATATTTTTTTCTTTATTTTAATTTTAAAAAGATAATACCAAAATCCGAAGTCCCATCTACCGCATAAATATTGATTTTAAAAATAAAAAAACCGCACAAGTATTTGGCCCATCACCAAATCCCTACCTACTAAACCCACCAACCACAGCCGCAGTGACTATCCATATTAAATAAAAAACACACACACACAGCATAAAAGCAACACAAAACTAGTTTTGATCAACTCGTAGCCTTAGACTTGGTGTTCCCGCCACCCCTTTTCTCTCTACCATTCCCATTCACCCTTTCGGCTCTCTCTCTAGAAAACGATAAATAAACAATACATTAAACAAAACACCACATAAACAATAAGGCTTTAGAAAACCCACCAACCAAAAGAAAGCATTGAATCTTTGAAGAAGAAAGAAAAAGAAGCCAGCAATGGCCAAGTCCAAGAACAATGCCAAGAAGTTGTCCTACATCTCAGTTCCTTCTTAGATCATCAACTCCATCTCATCTTCTTCTCTTCAATCTCTGCTTGAATCTCCCAAGAAGTGTGCAAGACACTCCAAATTCTTCACCTTCATCAAGTGCATAAGGCCAAGACTTTTCCTTTTCACTCTCTTTTTCCTTGCTTTCTTTGCCATGCTCAAGTTTGGTCTCAATCTTGACACCCCTTTTCCTCCATTCCCATGTGCAACCTCAGTAGACCCCTCAAAATCCAATCTTGGACAGCAAGGTGGTGATGTTAGTGTTTCAGATGCTCTGATTAGCAGTGTACAATTACATGGTGCCGAGGTTCCAAGTGGGGTGGGTGAAACGAGTGAGTTTTGGGAGCAGCCAGATGGGCCAGGGTACAAGCCATGCTTGGATTTCAGTAAGGAGTATAGGAGGGAGAGTGAACGGGTTATGAAGAACAGGAGGAGGTGGTGGTTTCTGGAGGGATGAGTCAGTAGAGGAATCAGATTGTTGACGCTTCTGTCATTGCTAGGATTCTTGGGGCTTCTTTAGTTGTTCCCATATTGCAAGTCAATGTCATTTGGGGAGATGAAAGGTAAAAAGAAAAAAAATGTTCTTTTTCTTCATGGTCTTGATTATGAATTAAACTGTTAACATTTTTGGATTGAATCTTCAATTCATAGGTTCAATCTTGTTTCTGATGCTGGTTTAATTTCTTTTCTTATATGCAAATGTCACATATGATTTGTCTTTTTCCTTATTTGGGGTTTGTTTCCATTTTTGCAGTGAATTTGCTAATATATTTGATTTGGAGCACTTCAAGAGTGTTCTTGCCAATGATGTGCGGGTGGTTTCAGCATTACCATCAACACACTTAATGACAAGGCCAGTGGAGGGGAGCCCCATCCCTCATGCCACTCCCATTTGGATGCGGTCACACTATCTCAGAAGAGTAAGTTTGTTTTCTCTTGAGTTGTATTCCTGCGAGAATGCATTGAGTTGTAATTAGTAGGCTTTAGTTCTTGTCTAGTTTCATGTTAACTTTCACAGTTTCACCTATGATAGATTTTATGGATGGAACCGAGATTACGTATAGTACCATAATATGAGCTACAGTGTTCTACACAAGTAGTTAGAGACCTTTATGTATCAATTTATTGACTGCAATCTTTTATGTTGCCAAAATACTAACATGTATCAATTTTGCAATGTTAACTAGGAAAGCTTTGACTTGTTAACTGTTGTTGTTCTTATTGAACAAGAGTTTAACATGGTTCTTTTTATTCTATGCAGTTCAACAGAGAATGCGTCTTGCTTTTATGTGGATTGGATTCGAGGCTAACAAAGGATCTTCCTCTTGATCTTTAGAAGCTTCGATGCAAGAAAGTCTCTATTCATATGTCAAAGACAAAGAGGGAAAGGAAATTCTGAACTAACTTTATGTGCCAATTGATAGCAGATTCTAAATGTTCTTGTCTATCTTTCAAGTTGCTTTTCAGGCATTAAGGTTTGCAAAGCCTGTTCAGGAACTTGTTAACAATATTGCTGAGAGAATGAAAAGCAAGGGACCCTATCTTGCTCTTCATCTACGGATGGAAAAGGATTTCTGGGTGAGAACTGGTTGTCTCCCTGGTTTGAGTCCTGAATATGATGAAATTGTTAAGAATGAGAGGATAAAGCAGCCTGAACTCTTGACAGCAAAATCAAACATGACTTACCATGAAAGAAAACTGGCTGGCCTCTGCCCCTTGAATTCTATGGAGGTTATAAGGTAGATATAAATACAATCCTTTTCATCTTTTAAATAGGTTTTAGGTGTCTTCTAAGTATTAAGTGTGACACGCTTTTCTGATTATTTTCCCCTTTTCATTTACAGGCTGCTTAAGGTCTAGGTGCTCCAGAAAATGCAAGAATTTATTGGGCTGGAGGACAACCACTGGGTGGAAAGGAGGTCTTACAACCATTAATCAATGAGTTTCCACATCTTTACAATAAGGAAGATCTTGCTTTGCATGGGAGAGCTAGAACCATTTGCAAATAAAGCTTTTCTACTGGCTGCCATTGATTACATAGTCTCTGAGAAGAGTGATGTTTTCATGCCATCTCATGGAGGAAATATGGGCTATGCACTTCAGGTATAAAGATTATATACATAATATAGATGGCCATTTCTATAATTATATTGTAATAACTCATATTCTTAATGTGACAATTTCTATAATTATTGAAACTAAATGTTATTTCAGGGTCACCGGGCTTACGCAGGACACAAGAAATATATAAAACCAAACAAAAGACAGATGCTCCCCTATTTTCTAGATTCTTCCCTCCCCGAAAAAGAGTTCAATAGGATTATCAAGGAATTGCATCAGGATTCATTAGTTCAGCCAGAATTCAGGACTAGCAAGTCTGGGAGGGATGTCACAAAGTATCCTGTTCCTGAGTGCATGTGCAATGATGACTCTCATCATCACTCTTCCTAATTTTGTGCATTTGGTACCAAAGCTTTTGGTCCAAAGAATACATGAAAATGGATAAACAAACACGAAAGCAATGCTAGTTTTGGAAATGAGTTTGATTTTGATCCCTTGCAAATTGTTTGAGGTCATTTCCACGGAAACAACAGTTCTTAAGATTACCATCTTTTAAGAGCCACAATGTCAAGCACGCCTATCCCTACAGGTGTACGCACATTATTCCTTAAATACACAAAATCTGTATGTTTTATGTGAGGCAATGTAGATTTCCATCAGAACAGGCTAAAAAACATTGCACAGCAGATCATTCTTTGATTCTTTAAAGAGTTTATATAGGATATATGTTATTGTTACGTCTAATTCTTTGTAGTACACTATAAAGCCTTATACTGTTATATCTGTATAAAAATTCCAGTTTTGCATTGGTTATTTGCCCTTTCAAGATCACCTTTTGCTGTCACTTAATTCAATAGTGGGATTTTTGCGCAAGTTGCAAATTAAAAGAAACTGAACATTTGATTGAAATACTTTTAAAGCTTCTGGTGAAGAGAAAAATATTGTTAACATTCTGATGGGAACTTTCAATTAAGCATCATTATAGTTTATTTAAATAAATTGAACAGGGTGTTGTGTGTGTGTGTGTGTGTGTGTGTTATAACCAGCATAGCAAGGAATTGGCTATACAAACATCCATTTGTTACTATACGATGTTTCCCCCTTTCGATGCATAAAAAGGTTTGGCAATATTATAGATGAGGAGTAATATTCACTTACTTTATGGCATGCTTGCAATTTCTCATAACATAAATCCTTGTACTATATTATGTTCAGAATGGTGAGGAGGACATTTGGCAGATGTATCTTTCTAGGTATTGAATGCCTTGTATGTTGTTTGGAGCTGAAGCTTATCATTTTATTTTAAAGATAGGATTGGGATGCAAATTGGAACCATTTTCCAATAATTTGTATATAGTCAGAATTTGGTTGTTTCTGCTATTAAGTTTTTACCTTAGCAAAAGCAACAACATCTAGTTGATTGTTTTGTTGTGTTGTCGTGTGTGTTGTGTTGTTGTGTGTGGTGTGTTTGTGTTGGTTGTGTTGTGCTGTTACTGCTGTGACTCTTTGTATGCAGAGAAGTGTTAGTTACAATGCATTTCCTGTGCATGAGTTTCATTTTTGTCCAGTGCTGAAAAATATGGGTGTTGTTGAATGTTGATATTTGCTTCACGGATTCAAGATTTGGATTTGGTTGTTATGTCTCTTGACTTAGTTGTGATGATTGCAATAACTGATGATGACCTTCCACCAAACCATCAAAATAGAATTTCTAGGGGAGGAGGAGGACGTCTCACTAGGAATGGAAGATCTTCTGTTGGTTCAATTCCTTACCCAAGGATGTATGGTGAAATTGATATGGAGACCCAAATTCATCAGCTTGAGCAAGAAGCATACAGTTCATTTCAAAGAGCCTTTAAAGCTGAAGCCGATGCCATTACTTGGGTATGTTTTATTATCTTGTTTCATCAAATATATTATTTTTTGAATTTTTTTATTAGGTGTAAGTGACTGCTGCTACTTGACATGTGTTTTCTCCAGGAGAAAGAAAGTTTGATTACAGAGCTGAGAAAAGAACTGAGATTGTCAAATGAGGAGCACAGAGAACTTCTAGGTCGGTTTAATTTAATGCTGATGATGTGATATGGAGGATAAGGTCTGATAAAATAGTGAAGCAAGGTTTTTTGTTGGTCTATCTATATTTTCAAAATGAGTTTGTCATGACTTTCCATGTGTGCATTGTGATTATGTTAGTAATGAATGCTTTGCTGGATACTGACAACAGGGAATGGAGACAGGCAGGTGGCCATCAGCCTAGTATACTTAGCACTGGTCAAGGACTTCATGATTCAATTCCCAGTCCCACAGTCTCTGTTTCTCGCAAAAAGCAGAAGATTACACCATATGTACCACCATCACGATCTTTTGGCGGGCCTTCTCCTCCATTTCACCCCTAAACAGTGACTGCGCCTCATCAACCATCTTCTTCTGCAGCAAAACGAGGATCTGTTCCTGGGTCAAAAGGAAATAAGCACAAACCTGTAAGTTGGTTGTATATATACTTTAGAGAGCTCTTATTTTCTTTGTTAATATGTTCTCTGAGTTTAGGTTTGGCAAGCGTATTGTGTTTTGTTCTTTCATTTACAGGGTCAAATATTACCTGGTGTATCTTCAATGAAGCAGTATCCTTCGTCAGGACCAGGTTGAAGGAATCAGGTACCTAATAAAGCTGCCATGGGTGAGCATGCTAAGGGAACATCATTTGATTCATTTGTTGGTAGGAGAGTGGGAACAAGGTGGCTTGACGACAATAACTTCTATGAAGCTGTTATCACTAACTACAATCCAGCTGATGTATTTACTGCCCTGAAATACTTGGGAATTTGTTTACCATTAATATGTAGCTTAAATGTTTACTTTTGTCCTAACTTTTCAGGGACGATATAATCTGGTCCATGACATGGGGAGTGCAAATGAAACATGGGAATGGGTTCATCTATCAGAGGTATCTCTGTCCTCCTTTTGGTGGTAACTCGTTTAATCTGCCTATTGATTATTATTTTAACACTTGTTGGTACTTTTTAAGTTTTTCAATTAACATAATTGGATGATGAACGTTACATAATTGGAGTACTATTTTTTCGTGTTTTAAACATTTGAGTATTTTTATTCCTTGCTATTGTGGTTGCTATGCTGTAATGTTAAAGAGTGTAAAAAGGCTGGTTAGCTGCAGTAGGTTGAAAATTTAATGAAAACACAAATAGAGAGCAAAATTAGAGGGTAGCTGCACTGTATTGAAAAAGATTTGCGAAAATCCCAAGGCTATGTTTTGGACTGTGGATAGCTAATGATTGGTGGAATTGAATGAACATATGAACTAAAATTTGTATACCATTGTTATGATAAATTGGAGTAAAGTTTCTATTTCATTTTATGGGAAGTGAATGGAATGGTAATCCTTATTATTATTATTATTATTGTTGTTGTTGTTGTTCTTATTAGTATTATTGCTATCATTATACCATCCCTTACCCTCAAATTGGGTGAAAGAAAAATAGGAGGATTGGATGTAGTGAGAATGCAGTACATTCCATTAGGTTCCATTTCATTTCATCCTAACACTTCAAATATCATTCCATACCACTCATCCTAACATTTCATCCTAACACTTCATTTCATTTTTTCCCATCAATTCAAACATGAGCTATAGAGACCTAAAACACCCAATGTAGCTCTTCCAGGTTCACTGTAGCCTTTTATGGGGGTAATTTAGGGAATTCCTTACCTGGAAACAAAATAAGGGTTTCCATCCATTCTTTCACCGACACGCATGCTATAGCAGCTATTCAATATACGCGATGGACACTACATTGAAACGGCATGAGATATTCATCTAGGATTGAGGACTCTGCTTTTTTATAGTTTTTTTTTTTTTTTTCCGTTTCTTATCAAGATTTCTCTATCTTTAATTTGGAAGTTCAGGTGTGTTTGGATAAAAACTGAAATTCCAGCACTTAATTCAGTGCCGAATTTATAGTGAAGACAATGACATATTAAGCACTGAATTTGTAAACTTTAGAAATATTTTCATTTTAAATGCTGAAATTGTGTTTGAAGGAAATTATGAGCGGTTAATATAATGAATAGGTAACACTAATATACTAAATGCTGAGTACAGATAGAAACAAACAATATTTTGATTTGATTTGATTTTGGTATGGAAGGATTGATCATATCATGTATTTTCAATGTTTAATAAAATCTAGAACATGGTTTTAAAATTTTTAGTCTTACTGTTGATATTTTTAACACGTTAATATATTGTTAGAGGGTGAACCTTGACACAGCGGTAAAGTTGTGTCTTGGTGACTTGTTGGTCATGGGTTTGAATCCGGAAACAACCTCTTTGCATATGCAAGGGTAAGACTATGTATAATATCCCTTTCCCTTACATGCGGATAGCATGGAGCCTCCAGACAATGGGGTACATAGTTTTTTTGTTAATATTTTGTTTTTGCTAACTCAGATGCAGTATTTTAGCTTCAGATATCTTCTGAAGATATTCAGTGGGTAGGTCAGGATCCTGTAATCAATCATCGTGGGGGTTTTGGGGGCCCTGGTCATGGGATGAATAGGTTTGTTGGATGAGATGGTGTTCTGGGAGCTAGAAGAGGTAGAGGAGCAGCAAAGGGGCAATCCAGAAAAGATTTTTTGTAATCACAGAATGCCATAGGAAAGACGGCGCCTGATGATATACAAATACTTCACACAGACACACTAATCAATGAGGTAATAGAAAATAGTTCAATAAGAAAATTCTTTGATTTAGATAATTTGATCTTTGATAGCTTAAATTGATAAAGCATTAATTAAAATATAATGTTGATCCCTAATCACATACAATAAAGCAATTCACTTGCTGTGTCAAACAAAAGTTTCCTAGAGTATTCTCTTTCTGCAAACTACAACACCTTTTGCCTAATTACAAATACATCCTAATACATATCTGCCATCAGTTATTTTCTATGAATAACTTCAAAGAGGCAATTTTTAATTGTAATACAGAACAAATATGGAACAGTTAATGCAAGACAAGATATTTTCTATCACATTGTAAAAATATATGACTGCTCATTAGAGTTATTTATTAGTTCCTTTCAATCCTTTATTCAATATATTAAGTTTCTGGCGAACTTTACAAGTGGAGAGGGTATTTTACAGGTGGAGAGGGTATTCAGTGCAAATCACCCTGATCCTCTTGAAGTTGAGAAAGCAAAGAAAGTATTGAAGGTAAGGGGACAATTAGATTTTCTTTGCCATTATATGTACTTAAAGCTAATGACTTATTTAATTTTTTTTTTTGCAAATAGAATGGATATGATATGGTCAACGTAAACCTTGATTGGAGAGAGGTTGTTCCTCACCCAGATGATCGCGTCGAGTATGAGTCGTGGACCAACAACAATGATAAGTGTGGTCTTAAGTGTGATGATATGCTCATGGAATTTGTCAAGGATTTGAAGGGTGCAGCCCAGATTCTGGACAAAGGCGGTTACACCCAGTTTGCACCCCATTATATAACTTGGTACTGTCCTCATGCATTCACATTTAACAAGCAGTGCAAGTCTAAGTGCACAAATCATGGTAGATATTGCACTCCCGATCCTGAGCAAGACTTCTCCACAGGTTATGATGGCAAAGATGCCGTTGTTGAAAATTTAAGGCAGTTATGTGTTTTAAAGGTGGCAAATGAAACTCAAAAGCCTTGGTTGTGGTGGGATTATGTCAATGTTTTTCAAATTAGATGCCCCATGAAGGACAACAAGTACAATAAGGAATGTGCAAATGCTGTTATTAAATCACTGGGTAAATAAAATCACCATCGCATCTTATTTTTATCTTACAGGGGTTGATAATGACTTTACTAGTGCGTTTCTTCAATATCTGCAGGCCTTAATATCAAAAAGATTGAAAAGTGCATGGGAGATCCAGATGCTGATACTGATAATCTTGTTTTGAAAGAAGGGCAAGATGCCCAAGTATTGTATTTTATAATTGCTATTAATTCATTTATTATATCAGAGCAGTAAATCAGTAATATATAGATGTTTAACCATATTAGTTTTGGTAGATTGGAAAGGGATCGCAAGGTGATGTTACCATATTGCCTACTCTTGTCAATAATCAACAATATCAAGGTTTTTACTCTATGCTCTTGTGATTGGTAATCATCTGGAGTTCCAATTCTAAACAGAATCTTTCCCGGAAAATTGGAGAAAGGTATTGTTCTAAAGGCTAAATGCTCTGGGTTTGAGGAAACTACTGAACCAGCTGTTTGCTTGAGCAATGGCAAATGTTTACTTTTTTTTTTATTTTTTAATTCGTACAAGGAAAATATACTTTGTGACCTGATTCTTTCTGACTGGCATACTTTATTGGGCAGATGTGGAGACAAATGAGTGCTTGACAAATAATGGAGGTTGCTGGCAGGATAAAGCAGCTAACATCACTGCTTGCAAGTTATTTATCTCTGTGAAATAACTAGCTAATAAAAGAGCAATGTGGAGTTATAGTTTTTTATTTTCTTACATGTGTGTATATGCTCAGGATACATTCCGTGGGAGAGTATGTGAATGCCCTCTGGTTGATGGTGTACAATTCAAAGGAGATGGCTATACGACTTGTGAAGGTTAAAAGGCTTTAAGCTTCACTTTTTCCATTCATTCATTCACCAACACGCATGCTATAGCAGCTATTCTTTACACGTGATGGAAACTACATTTAAACGGCATGAGACATTCATCTAGGATTGAGCACTCTGTTTTTTTTTAGTTTTTTTGGTTTCTTATCAAGATTTCTCTATGTTTAATTTGGAAGGTCAGGTGTGTTTGGATAACAACTGAAATTCCAGCACTTAATTCAGTGCCGAATTTATAGTGAAGACAACGACATATTAAGCACTGAATTTGTAAACTTTAGAAATATTTTCATTTTAAATGCTGAAATTGTGTTTGAAGGAAATTATGAGCGGTTATAATTCCAGGAGCTAGAAGAGGAGGTAGAGGAGCAGCAAAGAGGCAATCCAGAAAAGATTTTTTGTAATCACAGAATGCCATAGGAAAGAAGGCACATGATTGATTTTTTTTGTAATCACATAATACCTTAATTAATAATCATATAAATAGGTAGATAATATAGAGAATAAACAATCTTTCACTTATTAAAATAATTAAGTACAATATAATGAATTGAAAACATAATTATTAATTATGGTACTATAATTGTATATATTCGTATTAAATAAATTGATTGATTTGATAAAAATTTATTTTAAAGTAATCAGAAATAAATTGTAACATTTATTATTTTATTGTTTTGAATTTGAACTATTTTGAATTAACTAATTAAAATAGAATTAATGACATTTAATTAATGTTAAATGAATATGTATATGATTTTTTTTATTGAATAAAATCTCTTTTATATATATATATATATATATATATGTATGTATAGTAGATTAGTAAATTATTTTCATAAAACACTTTTTTTAAGTGTTTAAGAGAGTTGACAAAAATAATTATAGGCTATGTATTCATAAATGATTTAGCTTATTTCAATAAGCTTTTTAAAATAACTTATCAAAATATTTTACTATTATCTGTAATTGATCTAAATTTGCTTAGATTTTCTTGATTTCCTCCAAGGGCTCCAAGACCCAATTTCTTGAGTTTCAGTTGTAGCCTCGAGTCTTTTAAATTTAGATCTCGTTCCTCTCACCAAAACAACACCCAATACGATACTTATTCACTGCCGGCGAAGACAACATGGCGCGGTGATAGAGTGGAAGCCATCAGAGTTGAAGCCCAAGGGTTCGTTGTCTGGCGTTAAGGTCGTGACAGGTTTGGTAGTGGTCTTTGATGATGACGATATCCCTTAAAATTTTGAATATATATATATATATATATATATATATATATATTCTTTTACTTTTGGTACTTCTTTAATATAATAATGTAGTTCTGTGACTTCTATCCCCTTCTATTTATGTTTTGTATGGTAGTGATACACTAGGGTGAATTGTTCAATGTGGTTGTTTTAATCATCTAGTATAAAGCCGGTCGCACCTGAAACTAAGTCTCAAACGATGTGTTGTGTTCTTGAACTGGTTAAGGTCAGCACCTCCACTCTGTAACATCATCAATTACCTGTTTTGTTCTAGTTAAACTGCAAATAAGGTTACTCTAATCCCTAAACTATATTCATTTTCTTATCAGATGCAACGCTATGGATTGGGCTTTTTTGCATCCTGGGATAAATTGGCTTCTACAAACATTGGTTATTCTGGTGAGCAACATTTTGCTTTCAAGCCACGCTGATATGCATACAAACTGTTTGAAACATTGTCAGATTGGTGACATTTATCTGATCCTCCTATCTTCTAGGTCATCCGTTAAAAGCTGCTTTGCTAATTAATTATGACCCGGCTGGACCATCTCGATTGTTATCTACCATGTAAGAAGGATTGTCATGTTTCATTCTTGTTATGAATTTTAGTTTTACTTTTTAGCGAATCTGTTAAGAACTAAGAAGAAGCTGTATTGTTATTGTTACATTGTTTTTAATCTAAACACAAAAGTAGCTGTAACATTGTAAGTTATTCTGTTTTTTATTTGAAAATCTCTTTATATGTTTTAATACTATCTGTGGTTGAAGAAGTTTAAGTATTTATTTCTGAAAAATTGACAAATTGCCTGGTGAACTTTATGCTGCCTTTGTTGTGGCACTTCTATTGCATATTCCAAATTTTCTATTATTTCTAGAAATATTGGATTTATCAATTCAGCTATTTGATGCTGACAGTGCTGAACAAGAAGGAATAAGAGCTAATCCCATTGAATTGAGTCACTTTGTGGACTTCATCAAACAAAATAAACTCCAGACAGAGCTCTTCATTATTGGGTCCAATCAGTGTAAGCTCAAACTCAGCTGTATTTAGTTTGCCTAAATAATTACTTGCAGCTTTCAGTTTTTCAACTTCTTTTTGTATGCCCTCTACTATAAGGACATTTGAAATTTCTGAAACTAAATAATATACTATTTTAAGAATTCTCCCACATATCTAGGTAATAGGAATTTAAGAATCTTGGAGGGATAATAATATGCGTTTAGTCCAATATACATAATTATGAACTATACGATGCTATTTTTTAGAGGTTAGTTGAGGAGATTTAGAAAAAGGAATTGTACTTTCCATGTCCTGGAGTGGATTGCAGATATAGATGGAAATACATGTTATTCTATGTGTGATGATAGTGCATGTCATTTGAGTCATTACACTTTGTATACACAAGAAGTAAATTTCTGGTCACATCATTGTCTATTTTATTACAATTACTTGCAGTAGTTTATCAGCAGTTGCAATGATTGTTGCTAGAGCCTACAAGTCGCTGAGCAACACTTTTGATACCTGACATAAGAGGAAGCCAACTTGGTGACAAGTGGTTAGTGCTGAATTTATTCTATATATAAAGGAATGAAGGATATAGTGATATGGTGAATATAGCATAATTAATTATTAATTGACTTAATCTCAAAATATTTAGAGTGATATTCTTATAAATTATCTAGACCATAGTCACCTCTAGTTTTTGAGTGTTTGTAATCTTCAAATTACTCGTTTGAATAATGGCCAATCCAGAATAAGAGAGCTAGCCTAGCCCAGCTTGACAAGAGGATTAGGACAGCTTGCCGCTCGAAGATAGATGCCTGTGAGACCCCCTCCAGTTCTGTAATTCGAAGGAGGTTTTGAGAATTGAAACCCCTCGTCAGCCCGCCCAGTGTGCTTCTTTCACGACATGCTTTGGTCCCCGGTGTCTTCCAGTGGTCTTCTAGCGTCAACCAATGCTTTTGCCCAGCCTTAAAGAGAGATAATCCAAGAATGCTGAATCCTGGACGAGAGAAGCTGCTAACAAGAGGTTAGCTGCACTTATCAATAGCAGTGGAGTCTTTCATGTTTTGTAAGCCAATAGATTTCCTTATTAGTTGGTTTATTGTTTGTGTTTTGTTCTCATCTTTTCTTTCTTATATAATAGAATCTAAAATACAAAAATAGAATCTAAAATAGAATGTAAGAAATAAAACCCAACCTTTATGAATCTTGAGTCAAGCATTCTTTAAACCCTATGACCTAGCTTGAAACCTTTCAATCTCAGCTCCAAAATTGTGCATTTTGATAGCAGCCTGGTGAAGGAAGTTTCAAGTTTTAAAACCCGTATACCCTAATCCAGTTCTTTAATTATGATAAGGCCTTATTGATCTGAAGCTATTAGTTGAGTTTTTAGTTCATCTTCGCTGGTTGCCATCAAAACCCAACACTGAATCAGTGTCTTAATAGTAATTGTTTTGTGATTGCCATGACCTGTGAATGCTAGTATTGGCACCAAAAAATTATATAAATTAACTCACATTCCACATGGCAAGGAAGAATTAGACTTGTTCTTAGCAATTTCTCTGTGTTCTCAAAGCCTTTTTTTTTTGGGAAAAATTTTGTGTTTCATTTGTATTTGTTTTTTGGTTCCAATCTTTGTTTGGGTCCAATGTATAATCATGTGACAGTGTTTGGTTGATGCTTTGTGTTAGGTGGGTTGTAGGTACGTTGAGGATCTAATGAACAACATACTTATTGCCTGCCACCTGTTTGATTATTGCTTGAGCTATTTGGAAATAGACCAATGTGTGAAATATGTTGATGCTTGAATTTGGATACTACCCCTAATGTTTTTTAAAATTGCATCTAAAGTAATTTAACAGAAACATGAGGTTTTTTTTGGGTTGTTATTATATTGATGATTATGTTACCGGCTGGGTTTTGGATGTGTTGTTAATATGTAAGTTTACCATAATACTATCTAGGTTTTAAGACCTGAACCTGTAATCAAATCAATGGAGCATCAAGGTTGTTGTTTGATTGGTTTGACCTTAGGTTATCCAAGGCTTTTGGCTTCAAATAGTGTTTACTTTTGAAGAAATGAAAATTGTTGGTTCGATATTGATAGTAATTTGTTTTGGGTCTTAATAGTGAGAAATAGGTGACCGTGAATCTAAATGGGTTATCTTCAATTGGGAAGACATGGTGTTAGGCAGATCATTAGATTTAGAGATGCTAGTTATGATAATGTTGTCGTAAACCCGCTCCTGTATGCTTCCCAAGGAATTCGTTACAAGAGGAAGCTCCAAGTCATCCTTACAACTGTAATTGTTTATCTTGAGTTGTGATGCTAGTTTTCTGGGATTGCATTTAATTGAATTTTCTGAAAGTTTTAATTTCAAATTTACAGGTCATAGATAAGTTGGGTAAGGTAGGTGATGCTGCCAAAGTTGCCCCTGGATATTTCCACAACCACCTAATGCCCAAGCTCCTTGCTTTCCCTAACATTGATAAGTTTGCTAATCTCCTCAATGAGTAGCGCAAGGTATATTTTATTTTTCATTAATCTCTGTTTTACATATTTACATATGCTATTTCTTGGTTAATGCATTCATCATTAAGTAAATTTATTTCCACTTTCAATTTTTCGCATTTTATTATTTTCTGCATTGGATTTTTAAATCTTGATATGATAATGTTGTTAGATGTCTGATCCTTAGAAAACAACGTGCTTTGCATTTATTTCTGTGTTTATTTGAATGTTGTGTAGTTCAAACTGTCTAACAGTTTATTCTGTATACTTGGTGTATAGGCAATCTCCATAACTTTCTTCTCTGTATTCACCACTTGTCACTATTATATTTTAAATGCTTCAGATATATCAACCAACTGAACAAAAAAAGCAGGAAGATGTTAGTCTAGTTAAAGAGCCAAACAAAGATATTATGAAAAAAATACGAAAAGGCAGCATTATGTCTTGATAAAGCTAAGCTGGTTTGTAGTTTACTATTCAAAGTTTTTAATTGCTGATTTAGACCATTTTTATAATCCTTTCTTGAAAAATTATTTTCTTTTTTTTTGGTAGATTATTGCTTCATATTATCACTCCCCGAGAAATTTGGTGTAGCTAAAATACACATGAACTTTTTTGAGATCTTTTTTATTTTTATTATGTTTTACTAATAACTGATTAATATAGAAATATGTAGTGTTGATAATTCGATAATATTTCTTTAAAACTCACAAGTTGTTATATGTTATTTTAATATGGGCTTAAATGTAATGAACTAATATAGGTCTTGCGGAGGTTTGGGGTTCGGGATTCGGGGTTCGGGGTTCGGGGTTTCGGGGTTTCGGGGTTCGGGGTTTCGATTTCGGGGTTTCGATTTCGGGGTTCGGGGTTCGGGGTTTCTGGATTTTGGTTTCGGGTTTCGGTTTCGGGTTTCGATTTCGGGG
>PYAF01003926.1:34001-61202 GCA_007407185.1 Glycine tomentella | reverse complement strand
ACATTCATTTCCCAAACACCAAACATTTCATAACACTGCTACCCAAACCTCTCTCCATCAAACCATTTGACGATTCACTTGAAGAACATGTACATGTTGCCAAAGGTGTTGCTCCGGTGAGTTCGATAAAACCGTTGATACATGAAGCCAAGCATAGATACATCTACATTCATCTTCATCCACAAGAACGTTCCTATGTCTAAGATTGTCCTTAGTGGGCAGTCTATTTAACATGATCCTCCACACAAGAAACAATGCCTTAGGTTGTGCCTTAATGTTCCACACGTGTTGCATTAAACACCAATTTTAAGAGCCTACCAAGTCCAAATGTAAAGCTTGATAGGGCACCTTGACTGTGAAGTTCCCCGAGGTATCCAAGTCCCAACACCAAGTATCTTTGCAATCTTTGTTAAACGTGGTGTTGGCCAAAATGAGGTTAAGTTCTTCTAGTTGGTCCTTCTCCCACTCAAACATTCTCCTCCTCCACTCCAACTTCCACTCCCACACATCACCCCTCCATAGACCCACATTTTTTATGATTTCACTAGATTGTTTAGAAAGAATAAACAATCAAGGGGATTTCTCCCCACGGCTTTCCTCCCTCACCCACTTGTCAATCCAAAACCTAGCTTGGTCACCAATCCCAATTTTCCATGTAAGCCTCCTATCAAACCATCTATCTGTAGACCCTTCTATCATTTTCTAACTTATATTTATTTTATTTATATTTTTTTGTATTTATTAAAATTTTCTGTTTTTTTATGGACTTGATTATTAATCTTTAACTGGGATTGTTGCGACCCAAATTTTATTTATATACTATTTATCATTTTTTTTGGCAACTGCTATTTACACTTCTCCTATTCACTAATATACTTCTTTTTTATTTTTATTATAATTACACTTCCCTTTTGGCTTCTTCAACTCATTGTATTTTGAATATGCTCTCCTATGGCTCCTCCGTCATGTGTCCCATTAAAATTGCTCTTCTTCTCATCGTAAATCATAACTGTTTTGATACCACCTCCTCTTCAATAAATTGATCTTTACCTCCCTTTTATGCATATTCCCATTGCTGTGATTTGCAGTTCCCCTGCCTATTCATGAAAGCTTCCTCAATACACTTATATTTAAGTCCAAACTCACCCAATCACTCACTAGCTTACAATTGAAAATCCAAATAATAAAATCTCTTATCTCTTATATAAACAAAAAAGCCCCAAATAAAGAAATAATGCCTACCTTGATTGTCTCTGTTCTCATTCTGACTACTATTCCCACAATAATCAAAATCACGATCTTGTTCAAGAAGCACAATGATTTCCACGGAGAAGCACAATGATTGAAAAAAGTGGAGTAAAAGAGTGAGTCTTTGTTGATTTTTGCTTTGTGATCCATGCATTGCAAAGCAACCACGACACAAATGAACGAACCGTATTTCTCTTTTGATTAATTTATGGAAATCAGGGCATTTTGGGATAAAAAGTTACAAAATAAGAAAAGGAAAGTGTATTGGAAATAAAGGAGAATAGAAATAGCAACTACCTTAACTTTTTATTATCTATTTTCAATTTTTCATAGTGGGTTGCAATGGTGGAAAGATACGAATAAAAGGATGGCAATTGATTCCTGCACCTCCAGATTTGCTACCTGCACCTTAATCTAGAATATTAAAATTATATTTCAGATTAGGTTTTCCCAAAGATTAAAAATGTGCAGGAAGTAATTGCCTAAAAGGGTATCTAAAGGTTAGACCCAGATGGCCCAAAATGTAAAAATTAGAAGAAAAAAAAGAAGAGTAAATAAAAGTAAAACAAGAAGAAAGGCGGGCAAAATTTTGAGTTTTAAATGGGTCAAATTCAATTTTCAAAAATTAAGAGATAAGATGGTAAAGGAATCACAAAGTAAATAAAATTTATTCATTTAGTTTAGAACAAATAATATTGAAAGCTGGAAAGAAAAGAATGACATAATTAAAGGAGAAAGAAAATAAATAAAAAACATAAAATAGGATGAATTAAAATCAAATAAATTGTTAAGAGAAAATAGTAGACAATTATACGTGTTCGCATTTCTAATTAATCATGTCCATTTGTTTTTGTTTTAAAAAGCATAGAAATACTTAATTTAAGAGAAGAAAGAAATAAAAAAGCGAAGGGGAAAGGAACACGTGAGCAAGAAGTAGAAGGGCTAAAGGAAGCCACGCTACAAAATCGCAGAGCAGCCAATCAGAGTGAGAGCTGCGATCTTGGGTTGGCCGCGTTGGGTTGCAATTTGTTCTCTCGTGCTTTTCGCTTTCACTAAAAATCTCACTCCTTAGTTTCTTCCGTCACATAAATGAAAATAAAATAGTAAATAAAACGACTTTCCTTCCTCGCCTCAAATGCAGTTCGCGGTTCAAATTCTCCACGATGGCATCTTGCCGCTTCTCGAATAAAAAACCACAAATCATTCCTCAATGACTAAGCTGTGAATTGCAGCGGTAAAGTAGAGTAATGGAAACAGCGCTCACTCGCTTCTTCTGTGGTAGACTCCCACCTGCAACTGCAAGTGAGCACTTCCGTTGCAATAATGCTTCCGCCTCCGGACGCCTGCGTTTCTCTTTGCCTCCTTCATTTGGTATTGGAACCCATAGGCTAATTCGAAACGCCACTAACACCAGTGAAACTAAGGTTGTCTCCACTAATATCAAAAGTAGAAGGAGGAGAAGAAGGAGTAGAAGTGACTCTGTTGACAAACAGGAGGTGGAGGAGGGTATTCATGAGAACGGAGACCCTATTGGGAAGAAGGATCTCGGGAAGAGTGTGATGCGGTGGATTCGTGATAGCATGAGGGCGATGGCTTCTGATTTAGCTGCAGCGGAGTTAGATGGAGCAGAGGGAAAGTTTGAGTTGTGGGAGCGCATGGGACCGGGTCTCACCTTTATTATGCAGGCACAGCCATATCTCAATGCTGTTCCTATGCCCATTGGCCTCGAGGGTCTCTGCTTGAAGGCCTGCACGCACTATCCCACTCTTTTCGACCATTTTCAGAGGGAGCTTCGCCAAGTTCTCCGAGACTCCTTCATTCAGGACTGGCGGGACACCAGGTCTTGGAAACTGCTTAAGGACCTCGCTAATTCAGGTTTCTATTCATTTCTCCCCACCTTTTAATCAAAATGATATTACAATATTGCATTGCTCCCACGGGCTGAAAATCAATCCTAATTTCTCAATAATTAATTCAAGATGTAATAAATTGACTATTGGAATTGTGAAAAACAATTCATAGCTGCTTACTCAAAGAACTTTTAGAAGTCAATCACCACCCTATAAATTGAAGTTATTGAGTTGAGAAGAAGAAACACTCAACCGAAAGGCAGGTTAGAGGGGGTTATGTAATGAGAGGGTTTTTCTTAAGTTTGTTCAGGAATCTTGTAATCTTATTTGTTGAGATGTTGCTGTGGATGTAAGCAAGAGGTGCCGAACCACCTTAGATTGTGTCTTTGTATGTATCTCATATCTTTGTTCCATGTTGTGAAAGAGGGGTTTTTTTCTATCAGTTTTTTTTTTTTAAACTCAAAAGAGAGTCTTACTGTCTAATGGTTAATTTGCAGCTCAGCATAGGGCGGTTGTAAGAAAGATAACGCAACCCAAGAGTGTCCAAGGCGTTTTAGGAATGGACTTTGAAAAGGTCAAAACAATACAGCACAGGATTGATGAATTCACCTCCCACATGTCAGAACTACTCCGTATCGAAAGGGATGCTGAATTGGAGTTTACCCAGGAGGAATTGGATGCTGTTCCTAAACCAGATGATACTTCTGATTCTTCAAAACCGATTGATTTCTTGGTTAGCCATAGCCAGCCTCAACAAGAACTCTGTGACACCATTTGTAATTTAAACGCCATCAGTACCTCTAGAGGTGTTCTCCTTTTCCTCTTTTTGTTTCACTTATTCAGACAAATGCACATTGACTTTCCTTTATGTGTGCATGTGCTATAAAAGAAGTTGAAGTTTTTACTTGCTTATGAGTTATAATGTATGGTAAAGTATAGGAAATTCATTAATATTTTGTTGATTGTATCAATGCTTACTCTTATGGTACTCGGTTGTTTTTAATGGAAAATCAGTCCAAGTTGTTTCTCTCTTTCAATTGTTCTTTTAATAAAATAAATACATAATTTGGTGTTCCAATTTGTATTTTGCAAAGTGATCATGCTTGTCATTATTTGTCTTAGTCCTTTCAAACATTTATAGCTTCTCTTGCCATTCATCACCAATCATTATGTGATCATACTGATAAAACTTTCAGAACTCTGGTTTATTGAATTAGGAACTCGGTTACATCTAGGGATTGAGCCTAGCCTCCCTAAACAACCACCAATAATACCAGGAATGAATATTCCCAACTTGACAGTTGTTATTTAAAGCTAACTAACTAAACTGTAACTGACATCAGTCAGTTACAGGTAACACTAGCTGCTGCTCTGGCTTCCTGAATCTGCCGTGTGTCCTTGCTTCACATACCTGCCTTGCAGGTAGCCTAACACATACCTGTCAGCAAAATAGGGTTGCCAAATACAAAAAATAGGCAGCTTAATTAAAACCACTTGAACCTTCACTTCATGGACATGTCTCTTTCTATTTGGGGGGAGTTGTTCTTATTGCTTTGCTTACTACCTCATTATTAAATGCCCTTGTCTATTCTTAATTTGTAGTACTTTATTTACTATGTTATTTCTCATTAGTCTCTGCATTTGTTGGCATCCTTTATCTTCAGGCCCACCTGTTTTGTTCATAACCTTAGACCTAGTGTTGATATACATTGTGCTTGGTCTCTCAAATATGTCTTTCTTGGTTGCAATCAGTTCTGAAAGGATCATCATTGTTATTATCCTACTCTCTGCCAATGTTATATCACAGTTGATGTTAACGTTTCTTAAGTTAGTCCCCTTCTTTGGGTCTCCTTCCTCCACTCAAGCTTATCTTTACAGTCTTACTTCTTTGTCTTCATTTAGCCTCTTTCAGGTTAATCCCACTAGAGATGTCCCATGTTTAGAACCACTGATCTCTATTCATCCCATCTAGGTATATCTTTGGCAATTTTCCTTTGGAACAAATGGCTTCAATTTGCCTGTTTTTGTCCATGGCTGTTACTCCATTGACTAGATATTCATGATTCAAGAATGCTTTTCTCCATGGTGATCTTGACAATGAGTTTTATATGGAGAAACTTACTTGATTTGTTACTCAAGGGGGGTCTATTGGACTAGTTTGCATATCTATAAACAATACCTTAGGGCTTGGCTTGATTGATTTAGCATTATGGTTTAACAGCTTAGTGGGACATTTATTGTTATTTCATTAGAGAGAAGATTTTATCTGAAGTCATTACTGTTAAAGTTGTTGTTTGATAATGTTTTATATTTCTAGCTTGTTGTAGAAGCTCTTAGTAGCTGTCCTGTAATTTGTCACCATAGGCTAGGTTGTAGCCTTCATCATGAACTATTTTTTTCCTGTCTGTCAATTCTCACACACACACACATATATATATATATATATATATATATATATATATATATATATACATCTCTTAGCAAACTAATGCTGAGGATTCTTTTTTGTGTGCATATTTTCATACTAAAACATTTCAAGATGGTGTCAGAGCGGGACGATCCTGCTTTGCGCTTCTGTCTCTGTGTATCGTTGGCCATCGTCACCAGTGCCACCGACCACCGTCGCTGGTGCCGCTGTCCACTGCTGCATCTATCTCTGGCGATATCTAGATCTAGGTTGTCTCTTTCAGCGTGTCCCAACCCCGGAGGTTTCGAAGTCAGAAACCTCAACACAGGCTCCCACGCGCCACTTCTCCATGTGTCATTCTCAGGCGCGTGCGTCCCACACGCCCGTCTTCATTCACCGGAACTCTTATGCGACACCTGGGTTTTTGTCATCGGCCTCTCCCTGCTCTGTTTCAGCCCTCAGATCGTCGTTTTGGTGTTGTTTGGACAGTGGGTCTGTACACCTCCGTCCCTTGGCCTATATTTGTTTCCTCAGGTTTTGTGTTACACATCTATTACTAGATACTTGCCCTTGATTTCTCAAAATGACATCTACAAATTCCACTCTCACTTCTACTCCTTCTCCTCTCTCTGGAACTCCCACTATTACTACTCAGAAACTCAGCTGGAAAAATTGTCTATCTTGGTCTGGCTCGGTTGAGTTATGGTTCCTTGGTCAAGGGCACCATGATCATTTGGAGAAAGAAGCTAGTGAAATTCCAGCAGAGAGCAGAAATCAGTGGAAGATACTTGACTTCCAACTGTGCGCTGTTTTATGGCAATCGGTAGAACCTGATATGTTGGGAATACTCAGATCCTTCAAGACTTGTTCTTTTTTGGAAAAATGCTCAAGATATTTTTGCTAATGACATCCAGAGTTTGTTTGATTCAACAAACCGTGCATTTTCTCTCAAACAAACTAACCACAATATAACGTCACACATAGCCAAAGCCAAAGCTGCTGTTGAAGAATTAAAGAAGCTCCTAATACATGACTCTGTGGATGAAATGAAAAGAAGACTCAAATAAAATACATAATAGTAATAAGCTTGATGCATATGACCTATATGCTCTAGCTTGAGAGGGAGTGTCAATTGTTACTATGTAAATAATGTCTAGGTTCATTGCATAAGAATAACCAATGTAATTTTACTTTAGTAATTAGGATCATTGCTATTTAATAGAAGCACAGTTGTCTACAAATGTGTCTTCTCTCTCTTGACAACAACTCTAATATTTATTCTCAAATTTATACTTAAATACATACTCTATTTGGACTCAATTATAAGCAACAAAAAAAAGGTTTCGTGGACTCAAATATAAGCAAGTTTTAACTACTTTCACCCTATTTAATGATACCATCCCAAAATACTCTTCAATTAATTGAGATTCTATTTTCAATGACTCTTTATTCTTGATATCAAGTTCCAATAAAGGTCACTTTTCAGGAAAAAAAAACTAAATGTGATTAGTAGAATTAAAAGATATTAACTAATTTTCTTAATTGGCATAAATATTAGTTAATTTTGCTTATACTTGAGTCCAGAGGGAGTACATTACATCTGTTTATGACACATTGCTTTGTAAAATCTTTGTATTCAGTATTCACTTATGAATATCAATACTAAAAATTTAAGAATTTTACATATAATTCTGGAGGAAGTAAGTAATGTTTAACATGAATTTCATTTATCCAAATTCCTTTTCAGTCAATTAATACATTGATCTATATTTTATAATAGAGCCTTTAATGGATAGATAGATATTTCTGCACTGATTTACTGTATCTAATATTGGGTTAAACTATATATTACTGATATTAGAAAGTTGATACACGTGGAAGGTAGACTTAGACCTAGATGAACCTTGACTCATCTAGGTTTAGAATGTAAATCATAATTACAATGTGGTCTATTGGATGTCTATACTGTAAGTCATATACCCTAATTCAAAAATCTATATGATGTATAAGAATTTGGTCTTAAGTGATGGAATGCATGCATAGGTTGCTAACTTTTGTAACTTAAAAAGCCTCTTCAGTAAGGATGAGTAGCTAAGTCCAGTCTGCCTGATATGGTCATATTTCATTGGGTAAACAGGACTTGGGGGAATGCATTTGGTGTTATTCAAGGTTGAAGGGAACCACCGGTTACCACCTACCGCTCTTTCACCTGGAGACATGGTTTGTGTGAGAACATATGACAGCACAGGTGCAATTACAACTTCTTGCATACAAGGATTTGTGAACAGTTTTGGGGATGATGGCTATAGTATTACAGTTGCTTTAGAGTCACGCCATGGTGATCCTACATTCTCTAAACTATTTGGTAAGAGCGTGCGCATTGACCGTATTCAAGGACTGGCTGATACACTTACCTATGAGGTATTGTAATCTATCATGTTATTTCTTGCATGAGTGTTGCTAACAATTCACTATTTAACACACTATTGTTGGTTAAAATTGATTGAAAACTACAAAATCATGAGAGATTCGTTAAATAAGAAGTGGAGCTCACAAAAATTTGTGATTTCCAATAAGTTTTAGCCAATAATAGAGTGTGTTCAAAAGAGTGCATTGCTAGCATTTTTCTTTCTTGCATTTATACAAAACTTTTGTGGCTCCAAGAAACATTTGTGAAAAAATTGTGAAAGGGTGCCATGAATTCTATAAATGTTGAAACTAAGAAGTTTTGTGTAGCCCCAAATCAGGGTGTAATGAGTGTCCACTATTTGTGTTTAGTCAAGTACAGTAAAATAAAGTCAATGGTATCTAAGGAAAAAGAAAAAATATATGGTCAACTATTAATTAGTTAATTCAACTATTTTAATTAGGAAGGTGAACAAGTCCAATAATCTTATAATCATAAGCATATATACTATAAACTGTCAATATGCATTTTTCTTTCATAATCCAAGAGTCTAAACTATTAAGCACAACTTCTTTACTGCTAGAAAATTGATGTTACATGTTGACAGTTGACAAGATAGAAAAACTATCCCCTCTGAGCACTTTTATCATAAGAACTTTGCTCTCTTTATCTGCTTGGCTGTTGACATTAACTGATTCTAGTTTTCCTGTATATTACATAGGTCTTCTCCGAGGTTATGAAAATATCATGTACATCTCCTTTTATTTTAGAAATTCTATGAGCTACTTAAGTTAAATTTTAGACATGTTATAGCAGTCATCTCTACCTTGCCCAGGTGCTCTAGGGTTAAGGAAATGCTGATGTCATGTACGAACAATATTTAGGTATTCTGTTCTAAAATAATATATTGATCTTGTAAGTCATCATACATGAGTATATTGAACCTTTAACATTTTGTTTGGAACAAACAAAAAGGTTGAACTAGAGAACTGTAGTGGATTTATTGCTGTCAACATTTCTGTTAATAATTGGGAAGTATGTGTTAGTGGTAAGATATTTAAAGATGTTGTATGTAGTTTTAAGTCATGATTTCATGATTAAAAAGTGTATGTGATTAATTATTTTTCTTTTCCTGAAGAAATTGTAATCGGTTACTTCAAAGTAGCACATCGATTGCATTGTGATCAGGCTATCTGTCCTTTTAACCATGAAATAATTTGTAAAGTTACTATCCTTCAGTTACTTTTGTTAGAATACATGAAAAATAACTTATAATATCTTGATCTTGTCTTAACAGTAATTTAAAATATCTTAGATTATCTCCTGGGATTGATTTTCATATTTCCTTATATTTCCATCATTTATTTCCTCATTAATTTATGTTATAAGTTTAGTACTAATATAACGCTCAGTGCTATATATTTTGTGATGCATCATGCCATATATAATCAAATATTAATTTCAGAATACTCCATTTCTATTCTCTCCTTTTCCTCCCTCAATGCCTAAAATCCTATAATTTCAACAACTATATTTTATATTGGATAATTTTTTGCTTGCAACTACTGTTATATCTTACTTTTTATTTGTTTGCATCACCCTATTCTGTTAATAGAACACACATTATCACCTTTTCAATTTTTGCTTTATATCCTTTGTCTTCCACGGTGTAAATTAGTACTAGTAGTCCTTCATGAACTTCTTTAGAACTTATATCTTGATCAGTTGAATATGTAGTAATGAATTCAATTACCATTTTGTTGGGTAAAATACATCATGTGGTTGCATCATTCTGCCACTTGCTATAGAAAGGACAGACATAGGGATGTTAAGAAGTGTTAACTACCCAGCACCTACTTTTTCTGCTAAAAATAATTTTGCATTATGGTGATCAGTTTTAAACAGGTTAAGATAATTTGACTGTGATGGTTCTATTTGTTACTCCTTAGCTCATTGATTTTATATGTAAATATGCATCTTTTAATAAGCTTATGACTTTTCCAGCGCAACTGTGAAGCTTTAATGCTGCTTCAGAAGAATGGTTTACGAAAGAAGAATCCTTCAATTTCTGTTGTTGCTACACTGTTTGGAGATGGGGAAGATGTTGCATGGCTTGAGAAAAATCAATTGGTTGACTGGGCAGAAGAAAAATTGGATGCAAGATTAGGAAATGAAACCTTTGATGATTCTCAGCGGAGAGCAATTGCAATGGGTTTGAATAAAAAGAGGCCTGTATTGGTTATCCAAGGCCCTCCTGGTACAGGCAAGACTGGTTTGCTCAAGCAACTTATAGCATGTGCTGTTCAGCAAGGTGAAAGGGTTCTTGTTACAGCACCTACTAATGCAGCTGTTGATAACATGGTTGAAAAGCTTTCAAATGTCGGATTAAATATTGTGCGGGTTGGAAATCCAGCTCGTATATCAAAAACAGTGGGATCAAAGTCTTTGGAAGAAATTGTAAATGCTAAGCTTGCAAGTTTTCGAGAAGAGTATGAGAGGAAGAAGTCAGATCTAAGAAAAGATCTAAGACATTGTTTAAGGGATGATTCACTAGCTTCAGGCATACGCCAACTTCTGAAGCAGCTGGGAAGGTCACTGAAGAAAAAAGAAAAGCAGACCGTAATTGAAGTTCTATCTAGTGCTCAGGTTGTGCTTGCCACTAATACTGGAGCAGCTGACCCTTTGATTCGAAGGCTGGATATTTTTGACTTGGTTGTCATAGATGAAGCTGGACAGGCAATTGAACCCTCTTGCTGGATTCCTATATTGCAGGGAAAGCGCTGTATTCTTGCTGGTGATCAATGCCAACTTGCTCCTGTCATATTATCTAGAAAGGCCTTAGAAGGTGGTCTAGGAATATCTCTGCTGGAGAGAGCCGCAACTTTGCATGAAGGGATTCTCACCACTAGGTTAACAACACAATACCGTATGAATGATGCAATTGCTAGTTGGGCTTCAAAGGAGATGTACGGAGGATTATTGAAGTCCTCTGAGACTGTCTTTTCTCATCTTCTAGTGGACTCTCCTTTTGTTAAGGTATTATGCCCATCAATGATATCTCCGTTTTCATTCAAGTTAAGGTTTCTATTTACATCTTGTCCTAATTAAAGGATCTCTGACCTTATTCCTGTTACTAGTTTTATATTGCTGGTCTTTAATTTCAGACCTTAGCTTTTGTCATATATTGTGTTAGCTATCTAGTGACTCAGGGATGTATGTGATTATATATTGATATTATTATCTGTATTTCTCCATTTACTTTTATTATTACTAATTCTTATTACATGAATGGAAAGTTTGACCTTGCTGTTGTTGCATTGCAGCCTACTTGGATAACACAATGCCCACTGCTATTGCTAGATACTAGAATGCCATATGGAAGTCTGTCAGTTGGTTGTGAAGAGCATCTAGACCCGGCTGGAACAGGCTCACTTTATAACGAAGGAGAAGCTGAGATAGTTTTGCAGCATGTATTTTCCTTAATCTATGCTGGTAATCATATTTGACTCTTAGAAGGTTTTCCTTTTGGCAACATAAAACATTTTCCCTTGTGAATGTTTTGTGGTATTATTAACAAGAACTTGTAAGAACAAAATAAAATTACCAAAGACTGAAGGATATCACAGGCGGACCAAAACAAAATTACAAAATTACCAAAATTAACAAGAACTGTTCTTTTCGTAGTCCAAAATCTGATTTTACAATAAGATCATTCATTCATGCCTTGATGTCTCCTCCTAAAATTAACTGTCTTGACATGTATGTTGAGGATGTCAAAATTAAGATTTTGACACGTTTCTTGTTTCATTTACAAGTAACTGCAACAGGGAATTGTAGTGTTTAGCTTGATACTACTAGTCTGTGTTTCTCATCTGCTTTAAACTGTGAACAGTACAATTCTTGCATCTTATACATTTAAGCAATTGAAAGCATGATGAATCATTACTATTGATTTAGTTATCATATTTTTGCAATGCAAGTTCTCAGTCTTTCAAAGTCTTGACACCTTGTTTTGTGTTTGCTGATGTAAGATTTTCTGGTTAATTAATTTGAATCTGAATTGTGGGCGTTTACCTCACCGCTATGTTATTGTAGTGCAATCCCCTCAATATATATTTGAGCATAGTAATATCAATCCAAGAAAAAAAAGAAAAAGATATTACTGCATATCATACTTTTGCAAAATAAGTTCAGTCTTTCGAAGTTTTGAAATCTTGTGATGCAACTTATTTGTCATTTGTGTTTGCTGATGTAAGATTTTCCTTGTTAATTTGAATCGGAAATGCAGGTGTTAGCCCAAATGCTATTGCGGTGCAATCCCCTTATGTTGCTCAAGTACAACTTTTGAGGGACAAGCTTGATGAATTTCCAGAAGCAGCAGGTACTGAGGTTGCGACCATTGACAGTTTTCAAGGTCGGGAAGCTGATGCAGTAATTTTATCCATGGTATGATCCAAATCTAATCTTTTGATCCATCATTTCAACAAATTTCTGGTTGGTAAATAAATAAATTTATTACTTGATTAAAAAATAAATGTTTGCGAAATGTCATTAAGGTATCATCTCCGGATAACATGAGCAAGTTCAAATATTATAGCAATACAACCTTAATTTAAGTTGAAGCCAGTCAAATGAAGCCCTTTCCATCTTATTTCAATCGAAAGTGTCATTTAGTCATCATAGTTTATTTTGATCACCGCTTTAAAAGAATGGTTTTAATTTCTCATGTACCCCCTTATGCAAGAGATTTTTGGGCTTGAAACATGGACATAGACCCACTTTACCTAAGGGTAAATTTTATAATTTTATTATGATTATGAAGAATAGGGATAACAAGGATCAAACATTTAATCACTTGGTCAGTAGAAACTTCGATTATATTTCAATAACCAACATTTTCTGAGGGTTAAAGTTGTCAAGGTGTGTGTACTCACTCCTTAAACATTGATACTTTCACTATGTTTGCTTCCATGATGCCCTCTTCTAATTCACTATGTCTAACTTTTACTTGTTCATAATTAACTTATGCAATTGGGTGGTTATGTAAAGTTATTTAATGTTTGATGAGATAACATGATCAATATCAATTACTACAAGTTTGATTATGGAACCATCAAATCCTGATATACGTGGTCCATCAGATTCTGATTTTGAAAAACACTTTGTTGAAATATTTATCTAGTACTGGTCTTCCACATGAACTGACATATTTTTCCCTTTTTAAAAATAATAATAATAAAATAGGTACGGTCAAACACATTGGGAGCTGTTGGATTCCTCGGGGATAGCAGAAGAATCAATGTTGCCATCACAAGAGCACGCAAACATTTAGCTTTGGTCTGTGACAGCTCGACTATATGCCACAATACCTTCTTAGCAAGGCTTCTGCGTCATATTAGACACTTTGGTAGGGTGAAGCATGCAGAACCGGGTAGTTTTGGAGGATATGGACTTGGGATGAATCCAATATTACCTTCCATTAATTAGTGTGCAACAGTAGCATGAAACAAATTTAAAATAATTGTCTATGGGGATTTTTTTTGGGGGGAAAGGGGGGGTTGGGATGGATAGGTTTTTTCTTTCATGTGGTCAAAACTTGTATAGTTGTATAGCAATTCATAAATTAAACATTGTGTAGCGTATCAATTACAGAAAAGATCATAGAAACCCCAAAATTGGTATATGACGTGATACACTTATAGCATGTTTGATTTCATATCTCGAATATGAGGTTTCATATGTCAGTGTGATTTTAAGAAGTTTATAGTTAAGAGTGATGGAACCCATTCCATCCAATCCCATCATATTTAGCGTACTTCCTTTCCCACCATATGGGGTGTATGCAATGAAACGATATTTTCTCTCTCAACATGACGGTTATAATGGTTTTGCTCCACGTTGTGGCTTGTCCTCTCATTCATGCCAGTTACATTTTCAGTGTTTTATTTAGTGGGCATTCTTAATTTCTTATTCCTCTTCCCATTCCTCTCTATCTTGCAGCACACACACTCAACAACTAAATACATGGAAGATACGTAGATTTAATATGAAAATTTGATACCTTGACATGGATTGCACACAATCAAAGATGATATTGAGAGTGATTAAGCGATTCCAGAAAACACAGGACGTATAGATAAAATAGATTGACATTTTGAAGAATGGCCGTTTTTTTCTTTTAAAAACTTCTCTTCATCTATAGTTAAAGGATATTGTTTAGAGATTAAAGATAATATTTCAATTTTTTTCTTCTAAAATTAAGATAATATGAGAATGAAATAATTATTTACTCTTATCTTTTTATTTTCTAAACAATAGAGTAAAAATTTTGTTCCATTCCATTATAATATATCCAAACAATTGAATGAGAATTTTATTCCGTTCCATCCCATTCCGTGTTAATTCGTTTCATCTCTCTCCATCGGTCCAAACATGTTATTAATATCTTTTCCATGAATTGCAAATCAATGATTAATATTGTAAATGATGACGCAGGCTAGGATGATAAACTTGCACTGGTCTTATCAAAATAAAAGTGAAAGAAAAATAGTAAATATTTTTAAAGAAAAATTATTTTAAAAAAATAGTAAATCTCAGCCATGAAATTAAATGGTGTAAAATTGTAAAAAACAAATTAGACAACTTTGGTATTTTTGTTCTTATAGTGGCAACCATTTTGGTTCTCGCCATCTAGCTTAATTTTGTTACATACAAATTGTTCTGTAAGTTTCCAGAACACAACTGTATAGCACGGAAGTACTATGTGTTTGCTGTTTGATCACTCTAACTCCGCAATTCCAAGGATATCAATGGAGAATGATACCTTGAAGCAAAAGATCACATAGATACACCAATTGACGTGGGGTGTGTGATCTGTGTAATTAAAAGAGGGAGAGTTAGAATGAATGTGTACCTTTCACCTGCGATTAATGTGTATTTATAGGCAGATTACCTCGTAACGGGTGTGGAAACTGCTTCCTGGATTTCCGGCCTCATCCAGCACGTTCTCAACGTTCGACATGGACCGAGTCAGCTTCCACGTTCTGAGAGTAAGTTATCTCCACGATCATTAATAACAAATGGACCTAGGCCCAAACCGCAATAACCATAACACAAATCTTTTAAATTTGTTACAAAATTGAAACAGTGTAAAATCACTAAATTATTTTGACAGTTTTTTAGTTTTTAATTGTCACAAGTTAAAAAAAAAATGTTTTCTTTTTCCTTCTTCCCTCTGCCACTAAGGATTGAAGAGATGAATGAGGGACACGGGTACAATTGTGGTGGGAAATGATAACGCAACTTTCCTATGATCATAAGATTGTACTAAGGGTCAATTTGAGCTTTTAACTCTTTACCTTAGTCTTATACATGTTCCCTGAACAGTGAAACATATCTAGAAGTTTGTAATATGATGCATAATTGTTGTAAATGGTATAATTATAGTTAGAGAGACGAGAAATACTGAAGTTGGAAATGTGCATACAGGCGGTGGAGTCTAGGGTACGCAACCCAAACTCATTCGTAAGTTACGAACCAATGTCGTGGCCGTTGGATCGAAATAATGAGATTTGTGCCAAAATTTGTAACCAGTTGTGTACAGTATTTTACCTATTAATTAATGATTTTGACTTTTTCTTTCTCTGTCTTGATACGGTGAGAAAGTTCTTAACCTAAAAACAACAGCTTGTCAAATCTGAAAATTGGTCCAAGTACCATATTGGGCTTTAAATGCAACACACGCACAACATTTATTTCCAACACTCTCTATTGTTAGTAATGATTGAAACTTTTTTTAAAAAATGATCTTTACCAATATCCAAGTCGTTGGTAATTGTTCTTTTAAGTTTTTATAATAATTATATATTATAATCATATAAAAACTTCTTTAGATTATATATGTTATGTTAAAGTAAATAAAATAAATTATATTGAAATAAATAGAAAAAATTAGTAAAGTTTAAAAAATTAAAACAAAATGAGCAGTGACAAATTGACAAATTTTTAGATGGGATGAATTGGTGATAAATATATAGTGTAATTAAAAATTCCAAACAAATATATCAAACAAGATCAATTCATCCTTAATTTTAATATTTATAGAATTAAGTGAAAAAACAATAACAATAGAATATATAAATAAACAATATTATCACTTTTTTGTCAGCAAAATTAAATATATATTATTATTAATAGCAAGGTACCAAAAACAAAACAATTCAAGGAGGTTATGGTGTATTTCAATCATAAGTAGATACATGTTTACTATTAAAAATATAATTTAATTTGAAAATAATAAAATTAAATAATACAAATAAAAAATTAATTCTAAGTAATATTTAAATGCGTGTACTTGCACATAATAATAATTTAATTTTGACAATCAATATTAAAATACATAAATATGTTTATTATAAAATTATAATATAATGAAATTCTGAGATAAAAATATTATAAGATAATTTATTTTAACTATTGATGATTTGTTTAAAAATATATTTAAAAAGATATTAGCAAAAAATGGAAAATAATATATTAAAAAAGATAAGAAATTAACAAAATCCATAAATGAAGGTTAAATTAAAGCATATAACTTTATAACGTAAATAGTAAAAAAATAAATAAAACATTAAATTGCTTGACTAAAACTTCTAGGACAATGATGATATCTATTTTTTGAATGGCCTGATACTTTGTTGATAGAGCAATGTTTTGGTTGACCTATTTCACTGTGATCCATATTAGTTCGTATTCATGTTCATATTGATCGACCTTTTTTATTTCTCCTCTGGACATGTTGTTTGAAGTTTACAACAATTTACAATTTATCCAAATTTGTCAAAAAAAAAATAATAGATGCTTCACCAACAAAATTGACATTGATTTGATAACTCACAATTAAAATTTAAGTCTGAAAGTAATAATGGACATTTAGTGTACCATGTACTAGAGTAAAACAGAAACAAAACAAAAGAACAGTTAAGAAAGTTTATGACTGTGGGCGATCCCCCCAACCCGAATTTTTTGACTTTTTATGTTTTAATATGAAAATAATAAAAATAAAGAATATAAATAAGGACAAATTAATTCTAAGTAGTATTTAAAGACGTGTAGTTGCACATAATAATAATATAATGTTTTATTTTTGTTTTATGCCATTTTTTTAGATATTTATTAAATTTATAATAACAAATATGACAATTTAATATAAATTAATATTTATATTTATTTAAGTTATGATAAATTATTTTAAACATTTTGATAACGCTAGTCCAATGAAAATTTGATGTTTCAATTGTCAATCCTCTAGATATATACACATAACATTGTTTTAAATTAATAATTGACTTGACTCAAATTTTTTAAATAATTTCTTAGTTAAATAGGTTAAATCACAAATCTTTAAATTAAAATATCTATTAACTTGCATATTTTTTTTTATTTAGTAACAAAATACTTTAATAAAATATTATTATTGATATGATATGTTTTATTATAATTATTTTAATTAAATTATAAATTATGTTGGTAGTTTGACTATTAGAATCATTTTAATGTTTAAAATATTTTAATTCCTATAAATATAGATAGGGAACAAAAATTAGAGTTATTTTTTTTTTTGGAGCATAAAAGGCTTAAGTAGATAGTTATGTGTAATGTTTTAGAGCATTTTTAGTAATATATTTTAAATTGAGATTTTAGACCATTCTTTGGTAAACCTTATATTTGGTAATTAGAGTTCAATATGAACCTTTTTTTTAGCTCGAGCTTAGTGCAAGCTTTTGAACAATTCGATTAAGTTTGTTAGCTCGATTTAATTTAAAATTGTTTTTCATATTTTATGCAAAATAAAACTAATGTGAAATTAATATATCAATTTAATGATATAATATAATATAATTTATTTTTAATTAATTTTGTATGAAAATTGTTTTGTATAAAATAAACAAAAGTATATATATATAAGTATATAATTTAGTTGATTTATGAATTAATATAGTAGAGCTATAAATAGCTTAAGCTTGGCTCATTTTTTTAAAAGAGTCTAACTTTGACTCAAGTTCAATAAGTTAATTGTAAAATGAAGTCTCGAATCATATTCGAGTTGATTCAATTAATTGTTAATCCTATAATGACTATTTTTTTAATTTAAGCATAAGTTGGATTTCATTTTCATGTAAATGAATATGATGAGACAAGTTTTATATATTGAATTGGTCTAAAAAGGATTCAAAATGATGTCTAAAAATCGAAAACAATTATTGTTTTAAAAATACTCTTTTGATTCAATTTAATAATATAAAGCACTAAATTATATATTTTTTAAAGATAAACTACTAAACAAAATTAAAAGCATTTTTAACCCCACAAATATATTTGACAAGTCCAACCATAAAAGTATTAAACTCCTGTATAATCTTGAGTTCACAAAATATAAGATATGTTTATTTAATATTAGGTTGAATTGTAATTTTGGTCTCCCTAGTTTTCAAATTTATAATTTTGATATCCTTGATTTTTAATTGTAACATTTGACCTTTTAGTTTTATAAAATTTCAATTTTGGACCTTGATATATTATTAACTAATAATTGTGATTATTAAAGATATTAAATTAAATAAACTATCAATCATTAAAAAAAGTAATAAAAGATTATTAATCTTAATGTAGTGATGATGGAGTCACATGCTACGCTCGATATGTAAGAGATGTTTGCGGAGAAGAGGAGGAACATAGTTATAAAAAATTAAATATTGAATAAAATAAATTTTGTTGTTCGGTAATTTATGAATTATGATCAATTTGATCCCTGAATTTTTAATAGATTTAATATCTAAGTTTATTAGGTTTACACATTTTATCCATAAGTTATTAATGGTTACTGAAAAAATCATGTAGAAATGACCCACAAAATTACCTAGTAAAATGAAGTAATACAAAATTAATTAAAAAAGTGTTGTGTGTGTATATATCTAGAGGATTGATAACTGAAACATCAAATTTTCATTGGACTAGCGCTATCAAAATGTTTAAAATGATTTATCATAACTTAAAAAAATATAAATATTAATTTATATTAAATTGTAATATTTGTATATTATAAATTTAATAAATATCTAAAAAATGGCATAAAACAAAAATAAAACATTATATTATTATTATGTGCAACTACACGTCTTTAAATACTACTTAGAATTAATTTGTCCTTATTTATATTCTTTATTTTTATTATTTTCATATTAAAACATAAAAAAGTCAAAAAATTCGGGTTGGGGGATCGTCCACAGTCATAAACTTTCTTAACTGTTCTTTTGTTTTGTGTCTGTTTTACTCTAGTACATGGTACACTAAATGTCCATTATTACTTTCAGACTTAAATTTTAATTGAGTTGTCAAATCAATGTCAATTTTGTTGGTGAAGCATCTATTATTTTTTTTGACAGATTTGGATAAATTGTAAATTATTGTAAACTTCAAACATTAATATTGTTTATTTATATATTCTATTGTTATAGTTTTTTCACTTAATTCTATAAATATTAAAATTAAGGATGAATTGATCTTGTTTGATATATTTGTTTGGAATTTTTAATTACACTATATATTTATCACCAATTCATCCCATCTAAAAATTTGCCAATTTGTCACTGCTCATTTTGTTTTAATTTTTTAAACTTTACTAATTTTTTCTATTTATTTCAATATAATTTATTTTATTTACTTTAACATAACATATATAATCTAAAGAAGTTTTTATATGATTATAATATATAATTATTATAAAAACTTAAAAGAACAATTACCAACTACTTGGATATTGGTAAAGATCATTTTTTTAAAAAAAGTTTCAATCATTACTAACAATAGAGAGTGTTGGAAATAAATGTTGTGCGTCTGTTGCATTTAAAGCCCAATATGGTACTTGGACCAATTTTCAGATTTGACAAGCTGTTGTTTTCAGGTTAAGAACTTTCTCACCGTATCAAGACAGAGAGAGAAAAAGTCAAAATCATTAATTAATAGGTAAAATACTATACACAACCGGTTACAAATTTTGGCACAAATCTCATTATTTTGATCCAACGGCCACGGCATCGGTTCGTAACTTACGAATGAGTTTGGATTGCGTACCCTAGACTCCACCCATACAGGCATTGGAAACTCATGGATTTTGCTTAAGTAAAATATTGTACATGGAATATAATGGCAAAACCTGTTGGATATTTTTAGAAGATTTAAGTATCTAATATCTATTACTCAAATTAGAAAGTCCCAGCCGTGCTTTGCAAGGTCAGGGAAAAAAAGCAAAAGAGAGAGTAAGTGCCGTGAAAAAAAAAAAAGTTAGCCTACATTGCATGAAGGTGACAAATACAAGTGTAAGTGATGATTGAACTCTTTTTATATTACTATAAATAATGAAGAAATGAAAGTAAATACAAATGAACTAACAAAAAAAAAAGTTAACCTACATTGGATACTTTGTCCTCCAATCACAAATTGATATATATATATATATATGATGAATATATTAACTTTTACTATAATTTACTTAGAGTATCTACAATGTACAATTGTTTAAATTGATTGTTTATCATAATTTTGTGAGTCTTATAATTTCACATAGATTTAAACACTTTAATGTTAAGATTATTGAAGTGAGTACTTAACTTAATTTTACGATCTTATAACACTTGAAAAATATTTTATTTATTGCATAAATTTGTTAAACAACAATTGCTTATATAAGCAACAACATTTCATATGCTCTAGTGGGAAAAAATGTTAAACAACATTACTTAAAGTTAAACAACTCATATAAGCACTTCCATTGGAGATACTCTTAAAAGTGATATTAACAATAATTTCTAATAAGTTGACAATTTGTATATTTTTCACTAAGAGTGCATCAAGTTTAAAACTCAATATGGGTGGAGTGGGGAAGTTCTTTAAGTGTAGTATGTGACAAAAAGATACAAACTCAAAGGAAAATTTAATGCACAACTATAAAATTTGTGAGGCAAATTTTAGGTCTTAAAAAGTCAACAAAAGAATAAACTAAATGTAACAAAAATGAGAATATGTTACTTGAATATAATAAGAGATACTTTTAGATGAAATGCTCGAGTATTTGCTCAACACTTAGCTTCTCTTTATATATATATATATATATATATATATATATATATATATAAACTTAGCTTACAAAGGAAACTTTTACAAAAAAACTCAAAACATAGAAAATACAAAAAGTCAAAAAGCCCCTTCAAACTGAAGCATATAAATTGTATGCACCAAGCTTGGAGCATAAAAATTGAATCCTAGGTCCCCTCAATGACTTAGTCAAAATATTTGCAATTTGATCATTAGAGCTAATTTTTTAAGTACTAATTTCCTTAGCCAACAACTTTTCTCGAAAAAAGTGACATTCAATTTCTATGTATTTGGTTCTTTCATGGAGTACTGGATTAGAAGCAATATGAAGTGCTGCTTGATTATCACAATATAATTGCATCTGCTAAACTTCACAAAATTTAAGTTCCTGGAGGAGTTGTTAGACCCACATCAGTTCACAAGTAGCTGAAGCCATGGCCCTATATTTAGCTTCAACAACAATATTTTGTTTCTTGCTCTTCCAAGAAATCAAATTTCCTCCTATGAATACACAATATCCAGCAGTAGAGCGATTGTCTATAGGATAGCTTGCCCAATTAGCATCACAATATCCAGTAACATGGGTGTTTCACTTGACGTCATGCAATAATCCATGTCCTGGGGCCCTTTTATTAATGTACCTAAGAATGTGATTTACAACATTCCAATGATCAGTGTGAGGAGCCTGCACTCAATCATGCCTGTTTCTTTCAAGATATCCAAAGCAGACTTTGAGAAATAACAATGCCTTTGTTTGATTGAGCCACCTCAATACCAAGAACCTATTTTAGACACCCAAGGTCTTTGGTCTGAAAGTGGTTGAATAAGTGCTTTTTCAGTCGACAAATTGTAGTAGCATCGTTCCATGTAATAACTATGTCATCAACATAGACAATTAGATAAATACAATTTCCTGGAGAAGTGTGACAATAGAAAACTGAATGATTTGCTTCACTACGCTTCAATCCAAAAGCCTGGACAATTTGACTCAATTTTCCAAACCAAGCTCTTGGAAATTGTTTGAAGCCATAGAGAGATTAATGCAATTTACAAACTAACCCACATTCCCCTTGAGCAACAAACTCCATGTATATCTCTTCTTCCCGGTCATCATGTAAGAAAGCATTTTTAATATCCAATTGATAGAAAGGCCAATGGCAAATGACAGCCATAAACAGGAATAGGCAGACTGTGGTGAGTTTGGCCATAGGAGAAAAGGTATCACCATAATCAAGACCATATATATGTGTTTACCCTTTTGTCACCAGTTGAGCCTTAAGGCAATTAACTTCACCATTAGGCACAACCTTAATAGCATACACTCATCTGCAACTGTCTTCTTCCTAGGTGGTAGGGGAACTGGTTCCCATCTATCACTACTTTCCTAGGTGATCAAATGCTTCATGGATATTTTTAGGAATGATGAGAGGTGATATGGATGAAACAAAGGAAGAATAAGGATATAATCGGTGATAACTCAAACAATTATAAATAAGATGGAAATTTCTCGTAGATCGAATACCTTTCCTAAGGAAAATTGGCCACCTAGAGTCATCATTTGTTGGAACCATTATATGAATAGATGAAGGTGACAAACATGAAGCAAAGGACTTTCCATGTGACATAGGACTAGATAACTCTCTTTGTGTCTCATACTGGTGAGTAGTGTAAGGTGATGAAGTGGTGTGAGGTGAAGGACTGGAAGGGTTAGTTGGAGAGGTGGCTTGACTTGTGTCCATAATAAGGATTTCATGAACTGGAGACAATAAGGATCAAGTGATGGAATTGGTAAAATTTGTTGAATAGAATTGAAATCTTACATTGAAGAGAAACTTGGAGTTTCTTCAAAGAAGGTGACATCTGTAGACATGTAGTATCGTTTAGTGTCTAGTGAGTAACAACAATACCCCTTTTGTAGACAAGAGTAGCCAAGAAAAACACATTTAATGGCCCTTGCAGATAGTTTGTCCCGACCTAGAGAAATATCATGAACAAAACAAGTACAACCGAAAATAACGAGGAAAGACATGAAATAAGGGTTCATTTGGAAAGAGAATTGAGTAATGAATTTTATTCTTAAGAGATGAAGATAAGATTCTATTAATTTACAAACAGGTAGTAAGGATGACATCAACCCAATGATGAACATGAACATTTGCACTAAGCAATAAGGTACATGCAGTTTCAACTAAGTGTTTATTTTTCTTTATGCCATACCATTTTGTTGGTGTTTGAGGACATGTGAGTTGATGTAAAATGCCTTGTGTGGTTAAAAATGAAGAAAGATTAGAGAAGAAATATGCTTTGGCATTATCATTATCACTTTTGAGAATCTTAATTACCTTTTGAAATTGGGTCTCAATTTCATTAAAGAAAGATATTAATGTAGATAAAAGTTTAGATCAATCTTTCATCAATAAAGGTAACAAAATATTTGAAACCAAAAGATTCGGCACGACTTGGACCCCAAATATCAAAGTGAATAGTGGAAAAAGCAAAGTTACATATTGTTTCAGTTCCCTTTGGAAAATATGACCTTACATGTTTTCTTAATTGACATGACTAACACTCCTGAAGCTTGTTGAGATTAGGGATCATTTTCTTCAACTTTGATAAATCTGGATGACCTAAGCGATCATGCAAAAGTTAGGAGACGGGGATGCAAAACAAGTCACAGGCAAACTGGTTTCAAGATAGTAGAGACCTCTGGATTCATGTCCTACACCAATCAACCGTCTTGTACCATGTTCCTATATAACAAAGGAATCAACATCAAATGTTACAAAACAATTTAATGATTTTGTCAATTGACTAAGAGAAACTAAGTTGAAAGGACAATTAGGAATAGAAAGAACTATATCCAAGTTTAAAGAAGAAGAAATGGAGGCTTTGCCAACTCCTTTAGAGGCAACTTTGGTGCCATTTGCTAGGGTGATCAAATGAGGAAATTTTGGAGGAGACATAAAGGTGAACAGAGAGTCATTATCGGAAATATGATCAAAAGCACTTGAATCAATTACCCATGGACCTTGACTATCCATAGATTGAGAAATGCAAGTGGGTAAAGTACTCGGGCTTTAAGATGATTGAGCTTGGCTACTGGACTTCAATCAAAGGTATTCTTGATACTCCTTTTCAGAAAACTTAGGTTCAAATGTTTCTGATTTGGTGACATTTGCTGATTTATCAAGTCAACCAATTATGTAGTAGCATTTGTCTTGGGTGTGGCCTCGCTTCTTACAATGTGAGCATCGAAGGTCTGAATTTGTGATTCTACCAGCAGCACCACCACGATTCCCACGACCCCCTCTTCCTCTAGTAGACAACATTGCTGAAGTTTCAAAATGCTCAAGTGAGTTTCCAATCTTCCTTAGGGTGGGAGCACGAAGAAGACGTGTCATGAGGCTATCCATTGGAGGAATTTCTTGACTAGTCAGAATTTGATCACAAATATGCTCAAAATTTGGATTCATGGCACGTATGGCCAGCACCATGTATAGATTGTCATGTTTCCTTCTCATTTCCTCCATTGAGTCAACATCCAAGAGCATATTTAGTTCTTCAGATGCATATTGAATTTAAGCAACAAACGATATCATATCATCATTTGTTTGCTTACAAGAAGTCAACTTGGCAGCTACATCAAACAATCTATGGATGTCATTGGCATAGATCTTTTGGGCCTTTTTCCCAAAAAAGTATAAGGTTTTGAAGGACCTTAAGGTTCCTAAGATATTTGGCTCCATAGACTGCCACAGCAAGGCACAAAGCTGGAAGTCAATCCTTTTCCATTGTTCTTGACTTTATGCTCGCAATTCAGTGAACTCTTTCTCTAAGTGGTTGTGATGCCCTTTGCCAAGGAACTAGAGTTCCACATATGCAAACTACGACAAATAATTTTTACTACAACTCAGCTTCTCTGAGGTTATGACAGGTGTCCTAGAGAAAGAAACTGTTGGACCAACAAAAGTTGTAAAAGCCATCTTATAATAACGAGGAATTGTGCAAACCAAGACATCGAACTCGCACAAGCAGAACCTTCACTAAAGGTTCCAACTTGAGAACCCAACACTACTAATGAGAAATAATGAAGATCCAAGACTAGATCTAGGTCCAGGAAGGTTTGACGAGTTGTTCTGTACTATCGCAACAACTTCTCGATTAGCAGAGGATAACATGTAGACTTCACGTGCCAAATAGGCTCTGGACAAGTGACGCGGAGAGGCCTTTTTGGCTGCGCAACTTGTAAGGTTAGGTCTAGCTCATTTAGACACACCAAACCTTGGGTTCGCCAGATATTTTGCCGACAACTAGCGATGGTGTACAGTGGTCGACAACAGCAGACGGTGGCGCCAATGATAATTTGGCAAAGCGGGATCATTCTTGCTTTGATTCCAACTTGAATATAATGAGATATTTTTGGATGAAATGCTTGAGTGTTTTTCAACTCTCGCCTTTTCATATATATAGAAACTTAGCTTACAAAGGAAGCTTTTACAGAAAAATCATAACAGAGCAGATACAAAAAGTCAAAAAGAACAATAGTCTAGTACAATAAGGATATAATAATCTATTTTCTAACACCTAATGAACAAGCAAGACAGGATAGGATTAGAAAACAATGTATTATGGAAAAAGTTTAGGTAGTACACATCGAAGAAGACATTGTAAAAATTCACCTTAGGTGGTTTGAACATGTGTGAAGAATTGTAAAAGTCATAATAATGCGTGTATCAGATGGAGATCTGATTAACCCAATCACTAGAGGCATAAGACTAAAGAAAACTAAAGGCAAAATAATTAAGGATCTAGAGGTCAGCAATTTGTCTATAGATGATTTACCACAAAACATGATGGCATTATTTAATCCATGTAGACAACCTCACCTTGTAAGAAAAGGGTTGGTTGGTTGACCAAGTGCATTGTCATGCAAATTAATGAATATAGAAACTTTGAGGGTGTTAACCAGAAAACTGATGTCCAGTTGCATGTGAACATACTGTAAGGGTAGTTTAAAATTAGGAATTCATTCATAGAAAAACAGCAATACAAAAAATTTATGAAGAGCACAAACACTCCTAGTTCACCCCCATAAATAAGTAGTCAATGTATGTTCTCATGATCCTTTATCACTTTGCGGCTGCTTCAGCAGGAGTGCTTGTAGTCATCTGATCAACAGCATGAACTACAGTCTGAAGTTCCTCCCATATAGCTTTATAAACCATCCTTTGCCTATTAACGGCTGATTGTCCCTCAAAGGCAGTAGCTACCACATCAATGCTGCAACATCAAACCACATATTAGAGCTATGCCCAGCCAAGCTGTGCAATGTAAGTGTCAAATGCAACTATTAGTACAAAAAATGGCACCTTGCTTCACGAAAACTTCTATCAGAGAGGATATAATAGACTAGACATGTTTCAATTTGGAACTTTTCTCTTTTCTGTGGCATTCAGTTTCATCCTCAAACTTTGAAGAATGAGATATTCAGCTGATTTGTGAGGAACATGCATAGCCTCTAATCTAGTTGTTATGCAGGGGACAAACGCATTGAAGAGACTAGTTTTTCTTTTTTTATCAAATAATGTTAGTTATTGGTTTTTGTTAGAATGTTAGTGGATGCCCCCCTCCCTTCCTAATTATCGAACCAACTTTATAACTCCTTTCATGAGAGAAGATACTTTCAAATGATATTGATATTAGCTCTTTTATTCAAATGACCAGGTAAAAATATATTTACTAAATCAAACTTGAGGGGGAGTGTTGAATTGTATATTTAGTTGAGGTGTAATGTCATAATATTTATGATAAGATTGTTTAATTGGCTTTTTATATGGTGCAAAACTTAGCCCCAATGATGTTTTCTCTTTTTCTTTGTTGTTCTGTTTTCCCTTTTTTGATACGGATGATCCTCTATCCTCCAAATTCCTTGTACTTCTCCAACTTCTGCTTTGAACTTCTGTTTCTATAAAAAAAGGTTTAAATAGCCAAACTATTAGATGCTCTAACAGCTGTACTCTCCATGTACATAGAGTTGTAGAATCGAAATACATAAATATGCTACCCATGATGCAACCCAACAAGAAATATTTGTGTATCTCAAGAGTCAAGACCAATGTGGATGTGAGTGAGAGAGG
>PYAF01003926.1:3650-33901 GCA_007407185.1 Glycine tomentella | reverse complement strand
CCCCCCCCCCCCCCCCCCCCCAAACTTATTTTCTCTCTTTTCTCTCTCTAACAAAACATTCTTCTTTAATCAAAAGAATATTTAAATTAAATTCTAAGACACAAAATTAGTAAGTTTGTACAACAATATTAATTATCCCTTGAATGTCATAGCTAATGATTTGTCATGATCTTCAAAGCTTAAAAGCCTCACTTTCTGTCATCCATTGGAAAGTGGCCATGAAATTAATAACATTTTAACCTTAATGAATAAACAGAACAATCTCCAATGATTCATCAATCTTGAGTGGGGCTTCTACGATTCTTCCAAACTTGCTCTTGTTGAAAGGATTTTTGCATGTTCAACAAATTATGGCCTCTTCTGTAAAGTTCAATGTAGACACTCCATAGACTATCTCCCTGCACTCCCCCAACCCACCCACTGCCAACTTCTTTTCCATACTCTTCAGTTTCTAGTTTATACTTTTAACAACAGCATATTGGACCTGAATATACTGGTCCTTTGGTGTTCTTCAAGCTCTAGCAGATGGACCAATTTACTTTTTAAAGAGAATCTTATTCCATCTGATATTTGTTTATTGAATACAGGACCATCCATATCAAACATAGTAATTATAATAAGCTATTCAATAATTACTTTTGGCTATAACTTTGTTTTACTTTTACCTAATCTCAATATTGATGTTTTTTTTATGGATGGTCGTTTTGAGTATTGCTCCTATTGGGAAAGCACTTGCCATTTGATGGTTATTAGGGACATCAACCAAGTGGGAATATGGCTTTTTTCAATTAGAGGGATGCATGAAGCCATAGGGACTGGTGATGCTATACACATATATATGAAGTCCAATGATAAACCAAATTTCATTTCAATGGTTTAAAATTAATTCTCACCTAACATGCCGACCATCACCATAAGCATCCTTCACGGTGACCGATTCTGCATTGAGTTGTTCCTTTATCTGTGGGGGCGCGTTGACATTTAAAAGGTACGCAAGAAAATTATATACCAAAGAACACTTTTATGTAAATTGAGAACGGCAGGCACCCCTAAAGGGTTGCAAATATTTTCCATAATAGAAACAATACAATTCGAGTAAAAAGAAATAAATGATTAAGTTAGGAACTTAAATCAGTTAAACTTTTGGAACTTATTTGAAATTTCCTTAGTTTCAGGAATCGAAACAATACCTTGTTCTCCATGGACTGTATCAGAGGCGAGTCGATAGAACCCGCATCGTTGACATGGGTGGCGCGTGAATTAAACTTACGAAGAGAATTCGTAGAGAATAACTTGACGGGTCTAAAAAATTGAGTATCGTGAGAATTAGATGTGGAGGCAGGGGAGCTGAAGAGGAATGCTCGAGAGAGAATGGATTTGAAGGGTTTGACCAAAACTGGACGAGCTTGTCGCAGTAAGGTATTGTTGGTTGAGACTGAGAGTGAGAGAGAAAACACTTGAGACCGCATTTTTTTACTTCAGACGCTTCCTTCCTTCTCTTCTGGGAAAAAATGGATAGGGCAACCGTGCGGTGACGTTGCTCTCAACCAAGCTTTATGTTTGTTACCTGTGGCTTGTGAGTTGTGAATCTGGTTTTATTTTATTCTATTATTTTTAGTGTACGATTATTTTAGAAAAATAATTATTTATTTTTTTAAAAAAGTTATTATTTTAAAATAAGATAATCAAGTAAAAAAATTTATAATCTGATATTTTTTCATGATTCACTAAAATGGTTGTCAAACTTGTCATTTAATGACTCTTATTGATTTAGTAGGAACACATACCAAATTAATGATTCACACTAAATATATAGTATAATGTTAGGATTCTTCTTAGAATTTTCTTTTTATGATTCATTAAAATTTTATTGATGATCAAACTTCTCATTCAATGAATTTTTATTTTGATTTAGGAGGAAGACTCATTAAAATAAACGATTTACAGTAAATAGTGTATTAGTAACATTTGTCTTAGATATTTTTTTCTTTATTTTAATTTTATAAAAGATAATACCAAAATCCCAAGTCCCATCTACCGCATAAATATTGATTTAAAAAAAAAAAAAACGCACAAGTATTTGGCCCATCACCAAATTCCTACCTACTAAACCCACCAACCACAGCCGCAGCGACTATCCATATTAAAAGAAAAAACACATTTTAGGTATTTAAATTATAGCAGTGGAGCTGAAACATAAACCGTAATAACAAAGAGCATGCGACTATGCGCGTTTGCTATGGTAATTTATATAACTTGAAAATTAATTTTAATTTTTTTTACTTAATATCAGTTCATTATATTTTATAATTGTTTTGTTTTAATATATTGTATATTAAATTTTAAAATTTTTATTTGAGTTCTTTATATTTTTAAAATATATTATTTTGATATTTTTTAATTTTGAAATTATGAATTTAATAGTAAAAATTATGAAAAAAGGTGATCATCTCCTTTATCCTAGATCCCAAATAAAAAATTAACTTGTTTGAGAAACACCACATCTTCCAATGTTATATTATTCTTTTCGATTTCTATAAGCTTGGACTTAACCATCTCCACCTAAATTATCTTTAGGAATTTTCTTACATCCCCAACAACTGCTCCTCTAGGTTGGACAAAAATATCAAAATATATAAAATCAATTCATATCCAATCTAATTTAATTCATTTTAAATCTATTTAAATGATCTAATTTCATATTTAAATCCATTTTTTTTAATTTTAAATCAAATCCAATTAATTTGATATAGACTGAATATTTGTTTAGATTTTTAAATCCATTACAAATTTTATGGACAATGACGACTAAGTTATTTTGGCCAACTTCATTAGAAGTTATTTTTGGTCATGTCATCTTCAGTTATTTTTGTATACATCAACTCATGATGTTTTTAAGTCGTCATCGATTAAGATTATTTTTCAGTTAATGTTGACAATGTTTTTTTCAGCCAACGTCGGTCGGGACTACTTTTTGACCGATGTCGTCCAAATTATTTTGGCTGACAAAGTTGAGACTATTTTTTGGTCCACATCAACTAAGGTTATTTTATCGATGCCTGTCAAAATTATTTAGACGTCAGGTAGATTTTTCGGCCGATATTAGCTAACGTTTTTTTTGTTGACGTAAGACGAGACTATGTTTTTGTCGACATCGGTTGAGATTTGTTTGGCCAACATCAGCTGAAAAACATCATCGACTGACATGGAGCAAAAAAACCTAACTTACGTTGGCCAAAAAATTCCTCCATAAATTGACATCGATCAAAAAACCTTAGTTAATATAAATTGTAAAAAATATTCATAACGTTTAATTACTAAAATTTGTAAAAAAAATCCTTATAACATTTAAAGTGCATATAAATTGGATATGACTAAATTCATATTTGTATAATTTAAAACTTATATTTGTATAATTTAAATAGAAAGAGAACAACAAAAGGAGATTATGGATGTCATATTATGATTTATGGTCACACACAACTCTACTCCAAGTCCAGTTAAAACTTATATTTAAAATTTATACTTGTATAATTTAAATTTAAAATTTAAATATAAAAAAAAGAAAACTAAAATTATAATCTAAAATTAGTTTTATTTTTTTATAAAAAAAATTCAAAATTGACCATCACTTTCAATAAGGGCTTAATTTTTACTCACTTATTAATACTGCTATGGAGACTCAGATCTTAGTAAAGAATTTATCACTCGAGATTCATATGACCAAAACAGCTGATTGCAAAAACAGTGATAGCTGAACCCATTTGAGTAAATCGATGTGGAAAGTCGTAGTATCAGTCTCCACACCCATAAATTCCATGTGAACCTTGAAGAAGAGATCGGTACCCAGTAGCCATCAACCAACAACCATCTTCACTGAGGAACAGGGACGGATCCAGAAAATAAATTAAGGGGAGACACTCAAAAGTTCAAATACATATCTAAAAAAATAATTACAATGTTCAAAAGTTCAAATACATATCCATGAAAATAACTACAATGTCATCCTTTTAGGCCTTATTTTTTAGAATTCCTTCATAAATACCTTTCCATCCTAAAGGAATATGTAGAATATGTAGAATATGAATTGAAAATAGGGAGAAGGAACACGTTGTGACTTGAAAATAGGAATATGTAGAATATGAATGATGCATCACATTAATACAAGAAGTCTCTATTTAAAGAGATCAACTAAAGATAAAGATAACCAAAAATAATAACTAAAGATAATAGCTAGAGATAATAACTATCAATTAAAGTAATATAAGATATTTTTATTTAAAGAGATCAACTAAAGATAAAGATAACTAAAGATAATATCTAAAGATAATAACTATCAATTAAAGATAACAACTAAAAATAAACTCTAAAATATATTTATTTACAATATTTTGCTGCAGAAAAAAGAATGTGTTTTATTGGAGAAAAAATAAAATGATATTTGTATTAAAAAATTTAAAACCAGAGAGAGACATATTGGTAATTTCCTTTCAAAATTTAAGGTGGTACTCTTCCGTCCGCCCATGCTTAGTAAAGTCGTGGTGTCGTTTCGTCTATAAATAACCACACTACCGCTCCTTACATTGCGCTCTTGGTGTATCTCTCCCTACCTCACCTCACAAGGTACCGTACCACTATTGCTCTCATTCCTTTCATTTTCAATTTTTGGTTTCCCCTTCCTTTCTTAATGCTAGAGTTCTCAATTCTGATCCAGAACTCTAAACTCTCTTCCTAATTCGCCTGTCAATCTCGCTAATGACTGATGTTTATGTTTCACAAATGATGGGATGGACAGACACAGAATATTTATCACATGTCTGTTTGTTTTAGGATAGAGTGTTCGATCTACTTACTGCTTTGGTTGGGATAAAAGTCGAAAATGAAGATCATAGAGAAAATTCAAGCAGCCGCCGCAGCTGATCCAACCAGGGTGGTGTTCTCATTTGAGTTCTTCCCGCCCAAGACTGAGGACGGGGTGGACAATCTGTTTGAGAGGATGGACCGCATGGTGGCACACAATCCCTCGTTTTGTGACATCACTTGGGGTGCCGGAGGAACAACCGCTGATCTAACATTGGAAATTGCCAACTAGATGCAGAACATTGTCTGTGTGGAGACCATGATGCACCTTACCTGCACCAACATGCCTGTTGAAAAGATTGACCATGCTCTCCACACCATCAAGTCCAATGGCCTCCAAAATGTGCTTGCACTTCGAGGTGATCCCCCACATGGCCAGGACAAATTCGTCCAGGTCCAAGGCGGCTTTGCCTGTGCACGCGACCTGGTGCCAATTCCTTTCTCTTCCATTTTTATACAATTCATTGGGATCTGTGTAGTACCATGTCACCATCACTCATGCTTTATTTTACCAATTCACCTCTGAGCAAGTCTATAATTTTTGGACACCATTTATTGTGTGGAGATGAGAAGACTTTTGCTGAATATACTTTGGTTTAATTACTTTTTTAGTCCATATTCTTGTACTACTTTTAAGCTTTGGTATCTATACTTAGAAACTAGATGCTTTACTCCCTACACATGGAATATTTTAACCCTCTTAGGTAAAACTGCTACAAAATTTTCTGTGGTTGTTAAACTGTCGCAATTTTGTTGCTAAATGACAATTTGTAGGGACTAAAATGTCTAGTTTCTAGGTATAGGGATCAAAACGAAAAAATGGTGCAAGTATAGGAACCAAATGAGTAATTATTAAACCATATATTTTTGTTCAAGTTATTTTTGTGGAAAACATTTCTGTAAAAGCCTTTGTTAAGAAAAGCTTTCAATTGTACAGAGTCATATTCTGACTCTGTTATAAATTCTCATGGAAAGAGATGTTACTTTCCTTTTATTCAGGAGATTTTTTATTTGCATTTGGAAATATTTTTAAATGACTACCACTCCCAACATAGGAAATAAACCTGAAAATACTAACAATGATATATTTCTTTTAAACCAAACTTTCGGAAATGTAGACAACATTTTCCAGTAAGTTATGGAACATTATACTGCATTCTTAGTGACGATAAAACTTCAAGCTTAGTTTCAGAAAATTTGATACTAGCTTTTGATCCTTCTATTTGGGCCACATGTCTGGTCTTGAGTCCTGATTTTATGGATGCTGATGTTATGTAGGTGAAACATATTAGAGCTATTACTTCGGCATTAAAGTCGCTGGTTATCCAGGTTTCTAGCTTTTGTTATCATTATTTTCAACTTCATTATCACTTTCTGTGGATTGCTTTTCTGCTCCTTTTTCCACCATCATTTTCTCTTATAATCTATTGTTTTTCTCTTCAGAGGCACATCCTGATGTTATAGAAAGTGATGGGTTGGCTACACCGGAAGGTTATCAAAATGATCTTGCTTACCTGAAGAGCAAGGTATTATCAATATGATCCACCCATTTTATGTGTTAAGTTTTTTTTATCGGTTCTAGAACATAATTTTAGGGAATTCTTTTAATGCGTAACTTGCATGCTTAACAAGAAGGAAAAAATATTAATGTGAAATGCTGCATTTATTGGTAAGCATGACTGTTCTTCTAAATGAAAATGAAAAGTAGACAGTGAGGGGTGGGTGGTGTAGAAGGATTATTTTGCAAGGAACTTGTTCATGTTTCTGCTTTTTTTTCAGGCCTCCTTTTCTGAGTTTATTTTCTTTTTATAGGTTGATGCTGGAGCAGATCTGATTGTCACCCAGTTATTTTATGATACTGATATATTCCTCAAATTTGTGAATGACTGTCGCCAAATTGGAATAACTTGTCCAATTGTGCCTGGAATTATGCCCATTAATAATTACCAGGGATTCCTCCGCATGACTGGGCGTTGTAAAACAAAGGTAAGAATTTTTTTTGTATAAACCTAGTATTAAATATTCTAAATGTTTAATAATCTCAAGTACCCTGGAGGAGGAGGGGTTCTCAAAGGAAGCATAAAGAGTCACTTGGATGTTAAATATTGATATCTCTTTATACAATGTATACTGGAAGAAAATATCAGTTGCGCCCTTTGGAACTTGAGAATATTAATAAAAATTAAACTACAAGTATATAGAAATTGCATTGCTAGGTGTCTGTTATGCATTCTGGTCACACCTAAACTATCAATTATGTGGTTTAGGAAAATGCTGGATTAGTGGAGGAGTTGTTCTCTAATCCCTACTTATCCCTATTTATAAGAACAAGGGAAACATACAAAATTGTGCAAATTTTAGGAGAATAAAGCTCATGAGTCATATTATGAAGTTATGGGGAAGGGTAATTTAGTGGGAAAGAAAGGGCCCACAGCTGAAGGAGAAATTTGAATTAAAGGAGATGGAGGCACGTGACTCTTCAGAAGAAAAAAACCCAACCATGCATTCGTGTCTGTTATGCATTCTGGTCATGCCTAAACTATCAATTATGTGTAGGAAAATGCTTGATGAGTGGAGGAGTTATTCTCTAATCCCTACTTATCCCTATTATACTTATTAATAGCGGCGCTATTGCGCGCTTTCCAAGAGTAGCGTGCGGTGCGGCGGACAGCCGCCACAGACCGCATCGTGACGGTGAGACTAAGGGTAGCGGCAGTAGCGGCCGCTATCGCGACTGAGTTGCGGCTGAAAAGCAGCTGAAAAGTGCCGCCACAGGAATTTGAGAAAACATAATACATTGAGGAAGATGAAAGGATAAGGAAGAAGAAAGGTTGAGGGTAAAACTGTAAAATGACTATTTTATTCCTGAAATCTCTTTTATTTTAACTTTTAAGAGAGGTTAAAGGTTAAGAAATAGTAACTTTTAAGAGGTAAAACCGTAAAAATTTTAAATCTCTTTGATTTTAAAAGAGATAAAATAGTAAAAGTAAAAGTTTACCCTTTTTTAAGCAAAAAAATCCAAATGTCTATTTACTTAATCAGAACACTACTAGGAGAATCCAAACGTCTTATATAAATCCTTATCACCCAATATTTTCAAAATTCATCCTCAATCCTAATCGTCCCATACTTTAAAAAACTCTCCTCTCCTCTTCCAAAGCATTCAACTTTGCTGAGCAACACTGGTTAGAGATTAATGATTGCAATTCTGATTAGTTCCTTCTTATTTCTTAAGTTGTTTAAATTTAGATTTGACATTTCTGTGGTAGTTTTTGAAACTTTAGTCTTTCATTTTGCTATTTCTGACTTCTGATTTATCATGTTTGACATTATTCATTTGTGAGTTACTGAATTTGTTTTAGCCCTTTATGTTTGATATTTATATCATTTTTTTTTCTGGGGATTATGTTTGTGAAGTTTATATATATAATTCAGATTTCAGAATATATTCACTTATATACTTCGTTGTAGCGGTGTAGTGCTACCCGTTATAGCGCTATAGCATTTTTTAGGGATGACCGCTATGCGCTGCTATCCGAGATTAATAAGTATGTCTCCCTATTTATAAGAACAAGGGAAACATACAAAATTGTGCAAATTTTGGGGGAATAAAGCTTGAGTCATATTATGAAGTTATGGAGAAGGGTAATTTAGTGGGGAAGAAAGGGGCCCACAATTGAAGGAGAAATTTGAATTAAAGGAGATGGAGGCACGTGACTTTTCAGAAGAAAAAACCCCAACTCTGGGTCCCACCAAAAAAGCCTTTGCTGAAAGATAAGGAGGGGAACAAAATCTTTTGGGCCTTAATCTAAATGGGCCTGAATCTGCTTTGAAGGTGTACTCAAGGAATAGGTGGGGTAAAAATCAGATTGGGCCAAAAGAAGTAGATGGTTTTTTGGAGGGAAAAATGAGGCAGGTACATAGCAATGAAAAAAGGAGCTTATTAGTGGCCCAACTAACTATACTCAAGAGGCTTCTCCCAAACTGATTGGGGGTAGTGGGTTGAAGAAAATTGCTATGTGGGATGAACAGTATAAGGAAAATCATGACACACCAGCATCAAAATCAGCCTCAACTCCTAGAAGCTGCGAGATGGTAAAAGAGGCAGCAAGCAACTGGGATATGGCAAAAAATATGGGAGTAAATTTCCGCAAGCAAGAGGGAACAATGGTGTCCAAAATAGTCAGTCTGGAAGGAAGGGATAAGGGTGAAGCTCAGAAGCTAGGAAGTAGTGTAGGTGATTGATGAAGATCATTACCTACAATATAAGGGGGTTGGGGAGGGGAATAAAATGGGCTTCAATCAGAAAAATGGTGATAGAAGAGCAAGTAGACATGCTGTGCTTATAAGAGACTAAGAAGGAAGTGGTAGATAAGGCCCTTTGCCAAGCTTGTGGGGTGATTCTGAAGTCAGATGGGAAATGCAGCAAGTAGTTAATAGTGCTGAGGGAATCTTGTGTCTTTGGAGCTAGGAAACTTTCAAATTGGAGAAGATTGTTGGAAGTGGATTCATTTGCTTCGAAGGGATATGGAAAGGTGATGGTGAAAAGTGACAAAAGTGAACATATATTCGCCAAGTGATGCAGCTCTGAAACGAAGCTTATGGGATCAGGTCAGACAGCTCAGATTTGCAAGCAATGGGGTCTATGGTGTATACTAGGGGATTTTAACAGCATTAGTAAACCATCAAAAAGGGTTGGACTATGTCAAAGGGAGCAAACTTGGGGTATCATGGAGGAATTTAAGGACTGGATTGCTGATCTAGATGTCAAGGATGTGCCTTGTGTGGGCGAAAATTTACCTGGTACAGACCAAATGGGACAGCGAAAGGCAGATTAGACAGGATTCTTGTCTCCGCAGAATGGTTTTCCAAGTGGCAAGGATGCACTTAGTTTATCACGGACCACAACTACTCAGACCATTGTCCAATCATGTTGAAATCCATTAATGCTGATTGGGGCCCGAAGCTGTTCTGGGTTCTTGACTGCTGGTTTGAGGATAAATCTTTTAGGAAGGTGGTTCGTGGTTGCTGGATGGAGAACTCTATACATGGATGAGGGGGTTTGTTCTAAAAGAAAAGCTCGAGATATTAAAGCAGAGGTTAAAAGAATGGAATAAAGCACAATTTGGTGATATCCAACAGAAAATGAAAATAGTGGAGTTGGATCCTAACAAGCTGAAAAAAGGAGATGACAGACAGCTAAACGACGAAGAGATAAAATTGAGAAAGCAATTGCAGGAGAAGCTATGGGTGGCAGCACATTCAAATGAATCCATTATGAGGCAAAAGGCAAGAACTAGATGGATTAAGGAAGGGGACTGCAACTCTCGGTATTTCCATTTGATCGTAAATTGGAAATGCCGATACAACATGCTTAGAGGAGTGTTTGCTGGTGGGTGTTGGTTGGAAGAACCAAGCAGAGTCAAAAAGGAAACTAGACAATTCTTCAAGAGGAGATTTGAGAAGGTGGAGTGGGAGAGGCCAAGGTTGGATGGGGTCAGATTTAAGACTATCAGTCAGCAGGATAATGATCATTTGGTGGCACGCTTTGAAGAGGAAGAAGTGAGGACTGCAGTGTGGGATTGTGGCATTGCGAATAGTCCCGAACCGGATGGACTAAATTTCTAGTTCATCAAGGAATTTGGGGATATTCTCAAAACAGATGTGCTTCGCTTTCTGATGAATTTTATGCTAATAGAGTATTCCTGAAAGGAAGCAATGCATCCTTCCTAGCATTGATCCCTAAGGTCCATGATCCTCAAAGCCTTAATGAATACAAACCTATCTCATTAATAGGCTGTATTTATAAAATTGTGGCAAAGCTGTTATCTAGAAGGCTCAAGAAGGTGCTGCCAACCATAATAGATGAACCCCAAACTGCATTCATGGAGGGTAGACATATGTTGCACAACATGGTTATAGCCAATGAAGTCGTAGAAGAAGCAAGATGTAAAAAAAAGCTACCTGAAATCAGCGTGCTGGGATTTTCTTTTATATATGATGAGGCGGATGGGTTTATGTAGCAAATGGGTGTGATGGATTGAAGGATACCTGAAATCAGCCTCAATATTTATACCGGTTAATGGGAGCCCCACAGATGAGTTCAACCCTCAAAGAGGACTCAGGCAAGGGGATCCATTAGCCCCATTCCTATTCAATATTGTAGTAGTCTAACTGGACTAATGAGAGAAGCTTAGGAGAATAATCCGTTTGAAGGATTTTTGGTAGGAAGAAACAATGTGGACATCAGTCTTCTACAGTATGATGATGATACAGTCTTTGGGAAAGCAACAATGACAAATGTAAAAGCAATCAAGTTGATGTTGAGTAGCTTTGAACAGGTGTCAGGTTTGAAGATAAACTTTGCCAAAAGCAAATTTGGGGCGATTGGGATGTTTGAGCAATTGATGCATAATGCTGCTAGCTATTTAAATTGTAGATCGTTGGCAATACCCTTTTCATATTTGGGTATCCCTATTAGGGCAAACCCAAGGTGTAGTGAGACATGGGATCCAATTGTCAATAAATGTGAGAGAAAATGACCAAAATGAAAACAAAGATACTTTCTTTTGGGGCAAGGGTGACTTTGATAAAGTTAGTCCTGAACTCAATTCCTATATTTTTCTTTTCATTTTCAGGGTTTCGAAGAAGGTGGTGGATAGACTGGTGAGGCTACAACGTTGGTTTTTGTGGGGGGAAAATTCGGACCAACTACAGATTACCTGGGTAAATTGGGAGACAGTATGTCTCCAAAAGGAAAAAGATGGCTTGGGCGTCCGTGATTTGGTGAAGTTTAACTATGCTCTACTTAGAAAATGGTGTTGGAACTTGTTTCATCACCAAGGAGAATTGTGGGTGCAAGTTTTGGACGCGAAATATGGAAGTTGGAGGAATTTGGATGAGACAAGAAGGAACAATAGAGAGTTTCTCTGGTGCCAGGATTTAAGCTTTATTTGCAACTTGACTGAGGAGGGAGGCTGGTTTAAAAGTGGGACAAAATGGAAAATTATAAGTGGATCAAAGGTGAAGTTCTGGGAAGACGAGTGGAAGGAAAATGGGGTTCCATTGCTGGAGAAGTACCCAAGACTATACTGTATTTCTCAACAGCAACAGCAATATATTTAGCAGACAGGGGTGGCAACAAATGGAGAGTGGGATTGGCAATTCCAGTGGAGGAGATTACTTTGGGAGGGGAACATGGACATGGCTGCAAATTTTTTGGAGGATATAGAGGGGCTGACAGTACAAGTTCAGCAACAAGACAATTGGATTTGGGAGGGGGATCCAAGTGGGAGCTACACAGTGGGGAATGCTTACATGTTGCTCAATCAAAATATGATGGATGAAAATCATGACGGAGCATTTACGGCATGATGGAAGCTAAATATCCCAAGCAAAGCATCACATTTTGCTTGGAGGTTTATTTGGGATAGATTGCCAACAAAGGTTAATTTGAGGAGAAGTAACGTGGAGCTGAATGATGTCTGCTGCCCATTTTGCAGAATTTGTGATGAGGATGCGTTTCATCTATTCTTTAGTCAAAACCATATCACTGGGGTGGGAAACGTTGTCTTGGTTAAGGACAATGGGTGTCTTCCCAAAAGCACCGAGAGAGCACTTTCTTCAACACTCCTACTGCAATCTCAATGGTATCAGACAATAGGGGGGGATTGGATTATAGATTTTTGTTGTTGGGATCCTAGTTTAGATATAGATCTATGGATGCTTAATACCTGCACTAAAGCTTGTATTAGGACACCATAGCTCCACACAAAATGACTCTAGGATGGATATACAATAGTACCACTTGTACTGATTTATTTACTATAATAGATAATACATACATATTTTTGCTGATAAAAAAAAGAAGAGTCACATTCATTGTTGTTAAAAAGTAGTGTCAACTCGGTAGAAACAGACGTTTTTACGTTTTTGGGTCAAAAATCGTGTTGAAACGGTGGTTGAAACAGAAAATGGGCTGACTCGTTTGAAACGACGAGTCAGCTCGGTAAACTCGCCGAGTTTACCGAGTTGACTTCGTATATTATTAAAAAAAAAATCAAAGATGAGGGGAAGGAGGGGATTCTGCCGTCGTCATCCTCGCCACTCTCATCTGTGTTCTTGGTTTTGTTGCTGTCTTCATCCTCAACTTGTAGAAGGTTCTGCGCTCTCATCCAAAGCTCACAAGACCTCCTACTCCTCTTCTGCTTGCAAATCCTTCTGCTTCGTCAGATGTTTTGCAAAAATACTCATAAAAAGGAAGAGAGAGAGAGAAAGAGAGAGAGAGAGAGAGATAGAGATAGAAATAGAAGAGGAAGAGTTAAAATGTATACTTAATCAAAAAGGGGGCAACTACCGTGTAAAAAAGGGAGTCAGAGAGAGAAAGTCATAAAATAGAAACTGACAGAAATCTTATCTCTTGCTATTCTTTATTATTATTGTTTAAATTTAAATTTTGTTTTCAATTAAATTTCAAATTTTATTTTCACTCTTTTCTGTTTTTTTATTTGAATTAAGAGGTTAATTTTTTATACAATTAATAAAAATTAATTGTTAGATACATTATTCTTAATAATTCGAAGTTTTTAATTAAATTTAATATTGATTTATATATTGGATATATTTGATAATTTTTAGATAAGTAATAAACTCGTTTCGTTTTACGTTCTTCGATTTTATGTTTATGTTCACCTCTACCATTTCGATGTAGACTCTACGTTTTAACAACACTGGTCACATTACTGAAAATCAATTTGGTTTTATGCTTGAGAGGTCAACCATGAAAGCAATATACTTGTTATGACATTTAATGGAACTGAATGTTAGGTGGTAAAAGGCTGACCAGAGAATAAACTTAGTGTAGCAGAGAGAAGAATGTTGTGTTGGATGAGTGAACATATTAAACAAGATAACATTAGGTATGAAGGTATATGAGAAAAAGTTTTTACACAATATATCTTTGTTACGTCATATGCATTACTTTTTAGTTTTTACCAATTTGTTATATTAGTCAAGTGTCATGGGCTACGAACCTTGACACAGCGGTAACGTTGTGTCTTGGTGACCTGTTGGTTATGAGTTCGAATCTGGAAACAGCCTCTTTGCATATGCAAAGGTAAGGTTGCGTACAATATCCCTCCCCCATACCTGCGCATATCGTGGAACCTCCGGGCAATGGGGTACGTAGTTTTTTTTATTCAAGTGTCATGGGCTCTAATACAATGTTTTATTTTCAATGATATAATCTAGATACCAGCTGATATTATGGATGCTTTAGAGCCTATCAAGGACAATGAAGAAGCTGTCAAGGCGTATGGAATTCACCTGGGAACTGAAATGTGCAAAAAGATTTTAGCTCATGGAATTACGACATTGCATCTTTATACACTAAATATGGAGAAATCAGCATTAGCAATACTAATGGTTGTCTCCTATTGCATGTGATATGTATATTTTTTATGTTATTTTTGGAAACTTCACTTAATTGAAAGTTGATATTAATGTTATTTCTGGCAGAACTTTGGCTTAATTGAAGAGTCCAAAATTTCTAGGTCCTTACCTTGGAGACGCCCTGCAAATGTTTTCCGTGTTAAAGAAGATGTCCGTCCAATTTTTTGGTATATTACCTTTGCAATTGCGATGTCTTGTTCCAAAATATAAGCATGGAGTTTCAGTTTGAAGAATTTCTTACTTTCTTTGTGCAACTATCATAGGGCAAATCGTCCAAAAAGCTACATATCAAGGACCATAGGATGGGATCAATACCCACATGGGCGTTGGGGTGATTCCTGTAACCCATCATATGGTGCATTAACTGATTATCAGGTGCACATGGTTACTTGGTGATTTTAATTTGTGTATGTTACACTTTTATTTTCTTTCATAGATGATATAAAACTCTTTACACCCTGCTCATTATATGCATTATACATTCCTTGATTTGAGATATATTTGTTTTAATATATTTTATTGCATAAGGATTCCACCCATGATTGCATTGTAGACAGAGCAATCTGCTCGTAAGATGAAGAAACTAAAACTGCTACCTGTCAATCCAAATGTGGATAGTACTGTAGTGATGAATCTAATAAGAAGAAAAGTCCTCTAAGAAACATAAACTCTAGGCATCTTCTCCTACAACGTCTATTAGAGGGAACTGAAAATGAAAGAAAGGGAAGAGAGTAATTATCATTAACCAACTATCAGAAAGGTTACAGCTGATTATTTATAGACAAGACTGTCACTAGGACAGCTGTCAACAGCTAATCTAACTACTAACAGCCCAGGACTTGCAGTCTAATAAAAGCAGTCTTACAACACTCTAATACAATGAATAGCTTTTTTTTTAATTCAACCTACAATGAATAGGTTAATACTTAATATCAAGGTTCTAAATTGGTCACAATTGTGTTTATATTGCTGAAATTGTGGAAAATTGTTGACAAATTGATGCAGCTACAATTATGATTGTAACATGGTTGTGGAAACCTCCAGAACCACAATAATATTGTGGCTGCAATTATGGTTGTAGTGTAAATCACAATTTTAAACCTTGGATTTAATGCTAATGCTATTGGGTGCCCTACATTGAAAACATGGGTTTGGGGTGGCATATTTTGTTGTGATTAGGAGGTTGTATAAACTTTTCTTTTTTTAAAAAAAAATGAATACAATGGTATTAAAAGGAAGTCCATATGCACAACCTAATCACTTTGTACATGGAATAAAAGATAAGGAAAAGAAAACAAGGCAGAAGAATGAAAATCTACATTGAAGCTTTTGGAAATTGGTAAGTCTTGTAATTTGCTGGTGCTATAATTGATCATTTCTTTCTTGCAGTTCATGCGGCCACGTGCACGGGACAAGAAGCTTATTGAAGAATGGGCAGTTCCATTGAAAAGCGTTGAAGATATATATGAGGTTTAATTACTGTACTTGGAACATTGCTTGAGTATTCTTACTAACACTTCAACATCATCTAAATTTATGCCTTGTGTTACATGTCAGAGGTTTAGAATGTATTGCCTTGGAAAGTTGAGAAGCAATCCTTGGTCAGAACTAGATGGTCTTCAGCCAGAGACAAAGATCATAAATGAGCAGCTGGAGAAGATTAACACGAAGGGCTTCCTCACCATCAATAGCCAGCCGGCTGTCAATGGGGAAAAGTCAGATTCTCCTACTGTAGGTGGGTGTAAAAGAAGTTGATTTTTATCTATGCATGATATTTTCTGAATGCAGATTTAGAGCATTCTAGTTTGTACTAGCTATGGATAGATGACTAACTTTCTGATACTAGTTAGTTGAATATTTCTAAATAAAGGTTATGATAACCCTTAGCGCTGACTTTCTGATTTGTACCTTGTCTTTAATTACCTGAATATTGAAGCATTTGACTAGATTAATTACATAAGGATTCTATAGAAGCAAATCTAAATTCTAAGCATGGAATGCAGCATTTTTATTTTTGTTATTTGTCTCTGTAGTTCAGTTTTTTTTTTTATTTTTTATTTCATACCAATTTCTTTTTCCATGTTTCTTGTTGGTTCGGGCATGCTGATTTGGTTTGCCAAATCTGATGCTGTGCTAATGGGTAACATTTTAGTAAGGTGCCACAATTCGGCATACAACCACATGTGGGCAATTGTAGTTCCGTTTTATTTCCAATTTCTTCTTCCTTGTTTTTTGTTGGTAAAAATTACATTATGTTGAATCTGATGCATGGCCTTTTGAACCTACACAGATATTATTGATCTGGTGTCTTACAGATCTATTCAAATTGTTTATTGCCTAAACTACTTTTAAGCTGATTAGGAAAAGTATTATTATTTTTAAATTACTGAACTTTTGGTGGCCAGATGTGGGAAGGGTTTTGTTTCAATTTTTTGGATCAGGAGTCTTGAGTGATATGTGGCTATACCACTTGGAAAACAAATAATAAAGATTGAAGAGTACTGAAACAGAATAGGGATACAGAACATATGTTGAGATTTTCCTGAGGAGAATGTCCAGTGCATTTTATGACCGAGTGTATTGATGTCTTGTACATATTGGTGGGTATGAGATACACTAATAAATCCTTTGTTTTGATATATTGCATAGGCTGGGGTGGACCTGGTGGTTATGTTTATCAGAAGGCATATATAGAGTTCTTCTGCTCTAAGGAAAAGCTGGATGCACTTGTTGATAAATGCAAGGATCGAACATCTTTAACTTATATGGCTGTGAATAAAGAAGGGAGATGGAAATCTAATGTGGGTCAAACTGATGTTAATGCTGTGACATGGGGTGTCTTCCCTGCTAAGGAGATAATACAACCGACCATTGTTGATCCTGTCAGCTTCAATGTATGGAAAGATGAGGCATTTGAAATTTGGTCAAGAGGATGGGCGAGCTTGTACCCTGAGGGTGATGCATCTAGAAAATTGGTTGAAGAGGTTGGTTTCTTAATCTATGGTCCTGTAAAACCTTGCACAGTGCCTTCTTATAGAGGGAAAAATACGGTGTATTTGATAGCAGTGCTGTATTTTCTACTTTAGTTTTTAGCTAGTTGCTTGAGTTTTGATAATTCTTTCTGTTTGTGTCACAGGTGGGGGGCAGCTACTTCTTGGTCAGTTTGGTTGACAATGATTACATCAATGGTGATCTATTTGCTGTCTTTGCAGATTTCTGACATTAGCTTATTATTTATTAGTTCTTTAGCTATATCATTCTGTTGGTTGTCAAGTTCTTTTCCTTTCTTTTGTTTTCCTCTCAATATGATGGATGATTCATATTCCCACATATGGTTCTAAGTTGTAGTGCCAAATTAATTTTCTGGGCTATGTCCCAAACGTCTTTATTTTATCATCCTTCAGAGTTGCACGGGTAACTTGTACGTTGATTTTAGCACAAGTTATTCCTTCCTCTGAATTTGATGGGTGTATCTGACTGAATTCCTGTTTCTTAAAATGAGTGAACTGTGACATAGAAGACTGAATTCTCGTGCATCATATGTTGCTTTTATTTTAAATTGGAAGAGAAACAGTCTCTTCATCTATTGCATCTTGCTGGACTTTACACTAGTAATAATTTAGAAAACAGAATAAAATTATTTTTAAAATAATAAATTATCATTAAAAATTAAAAAATATATTAAATATAATTTATTAATATTTGAAAAGAATAGCAAAGTAATTTAAATATTTGAAAATGACAAGACACTAGCTACAACAAGGCCTCTGTTGCCAGAAAATTCTGTTAGAGGAAGCTCACAGCACAACCCATTTCTCATTTCTACAAGCTGACCTTTGTTCTTCTCCAAAATGAAGTTTAAGACAGAATTATAAAAAATCAGTCTAGCAACCTTCAATTTGTAATTACTGTTGAGGGTTCACTAATGATACACATTTTTTAATTTAAAAAATTCTGGCATACCCAAATGCTTCATTATATATATATATATATATATATATATATATATATATATATATAAATATAAAAGATGTATAATATGAGAATAATTATTTTATACGAAAAAATAACTAATTCCAACTGTTAAATTAAAATGAAAGGTCAAAGTTAAAATATTTTAAATTCAAATTAAAACTTCATGTAACCATTAAATATCATAAGATTTAAAAAATAAAAAATCAAATATCTTAAAGATTTAATTTATGATGTCCTAAAATATCTTAAATATATCATCATCATCACCGTCATGACTATTTCCATCATAACTGTCATGACCATTACCACAATCACCATTGTGATCATTAATTGTCACCATCAATATGACTATTTTGCTGTCATCATCACCATTATCACCATTGTAATCGTCACTATGACCATCATTGTCACTATCAACATGATTGTCGTTTGACGGTAGCATTGACAACAATATTAGTGGTTGTGGTGACGATATTGATGTAAATTAAATTTTTAATATATTTGATTTTTTGTTTGATAAATCTAATAGAGATTTTATGGTTAAATGTGATTTAAATTTAAAATATTTTAATCTTAATCTTTTATTTTAATCTAATGATTAAATTTATTTTCATTTTCACACAAGATTATCTCAAGATACACCTTATATATATATATGTATATATATATTTATTTATTAAAAAGATTAGTATTTCCAACCGTTTGTAAAAAACATCATGACTATATTTATAATACAGTAAAGCCATGGTTACGTTACATTAACATGTCCTATTCCACACATAAATATCTTGTAACCACCATACTCCCACAAAATGTAAAGCGTAATTGATAATTCCAAGATCTCCCGCATAATAGTTATTGTTGCAGCCTTGTACATCAATCACAGCATTCGCACAGATTATATAATTATTTGTTTGAAAATAACAATTAAGTATGAAATAGAACCAAATATTTTGATAAAAATCAAACAATAGAAAAAATCTACTTATATTTTTAATTTTTTTAAAAAATTAACATGATTGAAAATAAAACAAACTTCAAGAATAATACTTATATGTCAAATCAATTACCATATATCATTTTATAAAATTATTGTAAGAATTAAGTGCAATGTAATGTAACTAATTTGAAGCAATATTGTCTCATTTAAATTTGGTTAATAGTATTTTAGATTTAATTCAATTTTTTTTTTGATAAAAATGTGGGTAAATCGTATCATTTGAAAGCTGAAATAACGAAAATTACATCATGTATACCTTTAGTATAATAACAATATAAGCCTTAATGTGAGATTGTAATCATTCAAAAGGAATAGAAATTACACAACCACTTCCTATAGACATAGGAGAAAAAAACTTGAAACCGGCTGATCTCAAGCCGCTCATAATCCTAATCCCCCTCCATCCCACCCCCACAATACCCTTCTCAAAACTTTCCCTTATGGCTTTCCAAAATCTCCCTTATTCGGAAGCAGCACCTGTTTGTATATGTATGGCTCCATCGCATATAATTAGATTTGCAAGACAATCCTTTTTGTTTTTCCTCAAAAAATAAACTATTAAGTTGTTTCTCTAAAAAAACATGTTAAAAAATATAAACTAATTTTTTGTTGTAGTTGGACATGATAACAAATCTAATGCCTTTCTTCAGGGATTTTTAATCTTTGTCTATCATTTTCTTTTCCACTCACAATAACCTTAAAACTTAAGAACAATAGCGAAACTGTAATATAATAATAAATTGAGACATATAACAAGTATTAATTTAATTAGACACCCAAAAAACTAACATGCATACAATTTATTCGTTTTAAGATATATTTGAAAAGTAAAATAACAATTTAGATAAAATAATTACAACTGTTATTTATACAACTATTGTACAGAAGCTATTTGATAATCCACCATTAAGCATTGAAAGGAGAAAGAAGAAAAAAAAGTGCATTATTCCTTCTATCCCATTGTTTATTATAAATTAAAATTAATTTGTCTTTTAATTTTTTAAAAAGTAAAATTTATTCATCACCAATAAAATAAACAATCTTCTTCAAGACTTCAACACGAGCAGTTAGAAAACGAGTAAACAATAGGCATCATGATACATGAAGCAATACAAAACAAGTTTTTGATCAACGTGTATCCTTAGACTCGGTGTTCCCGCCACCCCTTCTCTCTCTACCATTCCCATTCACCCTTTCTCTCTCTAGAAAACGATAAATAAACAAACCATTAAATAAAACACCACATAAACAACAAGGCTTTATAAAACCCACCAACCAAAAGAAAGCATTGAATCTTTGAAGAAGAAAGAAAAAGAAGCCAGCAATGGCCAAGTCCAAGAACAATGCCAAGAAGTTGTCCTACGTCTCAGTTCGTTCTCAGATCATCAGCTCCATCTCATCTTCTTCTCTTCTATCTCTGCTTGAATCTCCCACCATTAGATCTTCAACAAGGTGGAAATTCTCGTATTCTGTATGTACATGTTCCTGCGGCTCGGAGTGTGCAAGACACTCCAAATTCTTCACCTTTATCAAGTGCATAAGGCCAAAACTCTTCCTTTTCACTCTCTTTTTCCTTGCTTTCTTTGCCATGCTCAAGTTTGGTCTCAATCTTGACACCCCTTTTCCTCCATTCCCATGTGCAACCTCATTAGACCCCTCAAAATCCAATCTTGGACAGCATTAGCAAGGTGGTGATGTTAGTGTTTCAGAGGCTCTGATTAGCAGTGTACAGTTACATGGTGCAGAGGTTCCAAGTGGGGTGGGTGAAACGAGTGAGTTTTGGGAGCAGCCAGATGGGTAAGGGTACAAGCCATGCTTGGATTTCAGTAAGGAGTATAGGAGGGAGAGTGAAGGGGTTATGAAGAACAGGAGGAGGTGGTGGTTTCTGGAGGGATGAGTCAGCAGAGGAATCATATTGTTGACGCTGTTGTCATTGCTAGGAGTCTTGGGGCTTCTTTAGTTGTTCCCCTATTGCAAGTCAATGTCATTCGGGGAGATGAAAGGTAAAAAGAAAAAAAAAATGTTCTTTTTCTTCATGGTCTTGATTATGAATTAAACTGTTAACATTTTTGGATTGAATCTTCAATTCGTAGTTTCAATATTGTTTTTGATGCTGGTTTAATTTCTTTTCTTATATTCAAATGTCACATATGATGTGTCTTTTTCCTTATTTGGGGTTTGCTTCCATTTTTGCAGTGAATTGGCTGATATATTTGGTTTGGAGCACTTCAAGAGTGTTCTTGCCAATGATGTGCGGGTGGTTTCAGCATTACCATCAACACACTTAAGGACAAGGCCAGTGGAGGGGAGCCCTATCCCTCATGCCACTCCCAGTTGGATTCGGTCACACTATCTCAGAAGAGTAAGTTTGTTTTCTCTTGAGTTTTATTCCTGCGAGAATGCACTGAGTTGTAATTAGTAGGCTTTAGTTCTTGTTTAGTTTCATGTTAACTTTCACAGTTTCACCTATGATAGATTTTATGGATGGAACCGAGATTACCTATAGTGCCATAATAAGAGCTACAATGTTCTACATAAGTAGTTAAAGACCTACACAAGTAGTTAGAGACCTTTACGTATCAATTTATTGACTGCAGTCTTTTATGTTGCCAAAATATTGACATGTATCAATTTTGCAATGTTAACTAGGAAGGCTTTGACTTGTTAACTGTTGTTGTTCTTATTGAACAAGAGTTTAACATGGTTCTTTTTATTCTATGCAATTCAACAGAGAAGGCGTCTTGCTTTTACGTGGATTGGATTCGAGGCTAACAAAGGATCTTCTTCCTGATCTTCAGAAGCTTCGATGCAAGGTATTACAATGTCTCTATTCATATATCAAAGAAGAGGGAAAGACAATTCTGAACTAACTTTATGTGCCAATTGATAGCAGATTCTAAATGTTCTTGTCTATCTTTCAGGTTGCTTTTCAGGCATTTAAGGTTTGCAAAGCCTGTTCAGGAACTTGGTAACAATATTGCTGAGAGAATGAAAAGCAAGGGACCCTATCTTGCTCTTCATCTACGGATGGAAAAGGATGTCTGGGTGAGAACTGGTTGTCTCCCTGGTTTGAGTCCTGAGTATGATGAAATTGTTAGGAACGAGAGGATAAAGCGGCCTGAACTCTTGACAGCAAAATCAAACATGACTTACCATGAAAGAACTGGCTGGCCTCTGCCCCTTGAATTTTCTATGGAGGTTACAAGGCAGATATAAATATAATCCTTTTCATCTTTTAAATAGGTTTTAGGTGTCTTCTAAGTATTAAGTGTGACACGCTTTTCTGATTATTTTGCCCTTTTCATTTACAGGCTGCTTAAAGGTTTAGGTGCTCCAAAAAATGCAAGAATTTATTGGGCTGGAGGACAACCACTGGGTGGAAAGGAGGTCTTACAACCATTAATCAATGGGTTTCCACATCTTTACAGTAAGGAAGATCTTGCTTTGCATGGAGAGCTAGAACCATTTGCAAATAAAGCTTCTCTAGTGGTTGCCATTGATTACATAGTCTCTGAGAAGAGTGATGTTTTCATGCCATCTCATGGAGGCAATATGGGCCATGCACTTCATGTATAAAGATTATATAAGTAATATAGATGGCCGTTTCAATAGTTATATTGTAATAACTCATATTCTTAATATGACAATTTCTGTAATTATTGAAACTAAATGTTATTTCAGGGTCACCGGGCTTACGCAGGACACAAGAAATATATAGCCCCAAACAAAAGACAGATGCTCTCCTATTTTCTGGATTCTTCCCTCCCCGAAAAAGATTTCAATAGGATTATTAAGGAATTGCATCAGGATTCATTAGGTCAGCCAGAATTCAGGACTAGCAAGTCTGGGAGGGATGTCACAAAGTATCCTGTTCCTGAGTGCATGTGCAATGATGACTCTCGTCATCACTCTTCCTAATTTTGAGCATTTGGTACCAAAGCTTTTGGTCCAAAGATTACACGAAAATGGATAAACAAACACGGAAGCAATGGTAGTTTTGGAAATGAGTATAATTTTGATCCCTTGCAAATTGCTTAAGGTCATTTCCACGGAAACAACAGTTCTTAAGATTACCATCTTTTAAGAGCCACAATGTCAAGCACGCCTATCCCTACAGGTATACTCACATTATTCCTTAAATACACGAAATCTGTATGTTTTATGAGGCAATGTAGTTTTTCATCAGAACAGGCTAAAAAACATTGCACAGCAGATCATTCTTTGATTCTTTAAAGAGTTTGTATAGGATATATGTTATTGTTACGTCTAATTCTTTGTAGTACACTATAAAGCCTTATACTGTTGTATATATCTGTATAAATTCCAGATTTGCATTGGTTATTTGCCCTTTCAAGATCACCTTTTGCTGTCACTTAATTCAATAATGGGAGTTTTGCGCAAGTTGCAAATTTAAAGAAACTGAACATGTGATTGAAATACTTTTAAAGCATCTGGTGAAGAGAAAATATTGTTAACATTCTGATGGAATTAAGTTCTTTGGTTCGAAGGGTAACACACAAGCGATCAATTTGATCTATTTCTTAATTTCTGCGTGAATTGTATGTTTGCAACAACGGGGACAAAATTTTGTCATCTCATTCGTCAACTCTATGATAATAACCTTTCTATCAAGCATAAACTTTCAATTAAGCATCATTATAGCTTATTAAATTGAACAGGGTGTTGTGTGTGTGTGTGTGTGTTATAACCAGCATAGCAAGGAATTGGCTATACAAACATCCATTTGTTACTATATGATGTTTCCCCCTTTCGATGCATAAAAAGGTTTGGCAATATTATAGATGAGGAGTAATATTCACTTACTTTATGGTATGCTTGCAATTTCTCATAACATAAAACCTTGTACTATATTATGTTCAGAATGGTGAGGAGGACATTTGGCAGATGTATCTTTCTAGGTATTAAATGAGTTGTTGTCCTTAAATGATCTTTTGATTAGAATGAAGACAAAATGCCTTCTATGTTATTTGGAGCTGAAGCTTATCATTTTATTTTAAAGATAGGATGCAAATTGGTACCATTTTCCATTGGAATAATTCATACATAGTGAGAATTTGGTGGTTTCTGCTATTAAGTTTTGCCCTTAGCAAAAGCAACAACATCTAGTTGATTGTTTTGTTGTGTTGTTCTGTGTGGTGTGTTGTGTTGGTTGTGTTGTGTTGTTACTGCTGTGACTCTCCGTATGCAGAGAAGTGTTAGTTACAATGCATTTCCTGTGCATGAGTTTTATTTTTGTCCAGTGCTGAAAAATATGGGTGTTGTTGAATGTTGATATTTGCTTCATGGATTCAAGATTTGGATTTGGTTGTTATGTCTCTTGACTTGGTTGTGATGATTGCAAGAACTGATGATGACTTTCTACCAACCCATCAAAATAGAATTTCCACGGGAGGAGGAGGACATCGCTGGGAATGGGATATCTTCTGTGGGTTCAATTCCTTACCCTAGGATGTATGGTGAAATTGATATGGAGACCCAAATTCATCAGCTTGAGCAAGAAGCATACAGTTCAGTTCTAAGAGCCTTTAAAGCTCAAGCCAATGCTATTACTTGGGTATGTTTTATTATCTTGTTTCATCAAATATATTATTTTTTGAATTTTTTTATTAGGTGTAATTGACTGCTGCTACTTGACATGTGTTTTCTTCAGGAGAAAGAAAGTTTGATTACAAAGCTGAGAAAAGAACTGAGATTGTCAAATGAGGAGCACAGAGAACTTCTAGGTCAGTTTAATGCTGATGATGTGATATGGAGGATAAGGTCTGATAAAATAATGAAGCAAAGTTTTTTGTTGGTCTATATTTTCAAAATGAGTTTGTCATGACTTTCCATGTGTGCACTGTTATTATGTTAGTAATAAATGCTTTGCTGGATATTGACAATAGGGAATGGAGACAGGCAGGTGGCCATCAGCCTGGTGTACTTAGCACTGATCAAGGACTTCATGATTCAATTCCCAGTCCCACAATATCTGCTTCTCGCAAAAAGCAGAAGATTACACCATCTGTACCACCATCACGATCTTTTAGCGGGCCTTCTCCTCCATTTCATCCCCAAACAGTGACTGCGCCCCACCAACCATCTTCTTCTGCAGCAAAACGAGGATCTGCTCCTGGGTCAAAGGGAAAGAAGCACAAACCTGTAAGTTGGTTGCATATATACTTTAGAGAGCTCTTCTTTTCTTTGTTAATATGTTCTCTGAGTTTAGGTTTGGCAAGCTCATTGTGTTTTGTTCTTTCATTTGCAGGGTCAAATATTACCTGGTGTATCTTCAATGAAGCAGTATCCTTCGTCAGGACCAGGTTGAAGGAATCAGGTACCTAATAGAGCTGCCATGGGTGAGCATGCTAGGGGAGTATATCATTTGATTCGTTGGTTGGTAGGAGAGTGCGAACAAGGTGGCCTGACGACAATAACTTCTTTGAAGCTGTTATCACAACTACAATCCAGCTGATGTATTTACTGCCCTGAAATACTTGGGAATTTGTTTACCATTAATAGCTTAAATGTTTACTTTTGTCCTAACTTTTCAGGGACGACATAATCTGGTCTATGACATGGGGAGTGCAAATGAAACATGGGAATGGGTTAATCTATCAGAGGTATCTCTGTCCTCCTTTTGGTGGTAACTCATTTAATCTGCCTATTGATTATTCTTTTAACACTTGTTGGTACTTTTTTAAGTTTTCTTATAACACTTGATATAAGATGGATGATGAGCGTTACATAATTGGGGTACTTTTTTTTTTTTTGTTTTAAACATTTGAGTTTATTCCTTGCTATTGTGGCTGCTACACTGTATAGTTAAAGAGTGTAAAAATGCTGGTTGGCTGCAATAGGTTGAAAAATTAATGAAAACAAAAATAGAGAGCAAAATTAGAGGGTAGCTGCACTGTATTGAAAAAGATTTGTGAAAATCCCAAGGCTATGTTTGGACTGTGGATAGCTAATGATTGGTGGAATGGAATGAACTTATGAACTAAAATTTCTATACCATTGTTATGATAGAGTGGAGTAAAGTTTCTATTTCATTGTTTGGGAAGTGAATGGAATGGTAATCCTTATTATTATTATTATTATTATTATTATTATTATTATTATTATTATTATTATTATTGTTATTAGTATTATTGCTATCATTATACCATCTCTTACCCTCAAATTGGGTGAAAGAAAAATAGGAGGATTGGATGTAGTGAGAATGCAGTACATTCCATTAGGTTCGATTTCATTTCATCCTAACACTTCAAATATCATTCCATACCACTCATCCTAACATTTAATCCTAACACTTCATTTCATTTTTTTCCATCAATTTAAACATGAGCTATAGAGACTTAAAACACCCAATGTAGGTCTTCCAGGTGCACTTTAGCCTTTAATGGGGGTAATTTAGGGAATTCCTTACCTGGAAACAAAATAAGGGTTTCCATCCATCCATTCACTAACACGCATGCTATAGCAGCTATTCTTTATACGTGATGGGCGCTACACTGAAATGACATTAGACATTCATCTAGGATTGAGGACTCTGTTTTTTTATAATTTTTTTTCTTTTCTTATCAAGATTTCTCTATCTTTAATTTGGAAGTTCAGGTGTGTTTGGATAAACTGAAATTCCAGCACTTAATTCAATGCTGAATTTATAGTGAAGAGATAATGACATATGAAGCACTGAATTTGTCAACTTTAGAAATATTTTCATTTTAAATGCTGAAATTGTGTTTGAAGGAAATTATGAGCGGTTAATATAACGAATAGGAAACAGGAATATACTAAATGCTGAGTACAGATAGAAACAAACAATATTTTGATTTGGTTTGATTTTGGTAAGATGGAAGGATTGATCTTCCCATGTATTTTCAATTTTTAATAAAATCTAGAACATGGTTTTAAAATTTTTAGTCTTGTTGATATGTTTAACACTTGTTAATATATTGTTTTTGCTAATTCAGATGCAGTATTTTAACTGCAGATATCTCCTGAAGATATTCAGTGGGTAGGTGAGGATCCTGGAATCAATCATCGTGGGGGTTTTGGGGGCCCTGGTCATGGGATGAATAGTCTGTTGGATGAGATGGTGTTCTGGGAGCTAGAAGAGGTAGAGGAGCAGCAAAGGGGCTATCCAGAAAAGATTTTTTGTCATCACAGAATGGCATAGGAAAGAAGGCGCCTGACGATATACAGATACTTCACACAGACACACTAATCAAGGAGGTAATAGAAAATAATTCAATCAGAAAATTCTTTGATTTAGATAGTTTGATCTTTGATAGCTTTAATTGATAAAGCATTAATTAAAATATAATGCTGAGCCCTAATCACATACCATAAAGCAATTCAATTGCTGTGTCAAACAAAAGTTTCCCAGAGTATTCTCTTTCTGCAAACTGCAACACCTTTTGCCTAATTACAAATATATCCTAATACATATCTGCCATCAGTTATTTTGTATGAATAACTTCAATTTTCAAAGAGACAATTTTTAATTGTAATACAGAACTAATATGGAACAGTTAATGCAAGACAAGTTATTTTCTATCATATTCTAAAAATACATGACTGCTCATTAGAGTTATTTATTAGTTCCTTTCAATCCTTTATTCAATATATTAAGTTTCTAGTGAACTTTACAAATGGAGAGGGTATTTTACAGGTGGAGAGGGTATTCAGTGCAAATCACCCTGATCCCCTTGAAGTTGAGAAAGCAAAGAAAGTATTGAAGCTAAGGGGACAATTAGATTTTCTTTACCATTATATGTACTTAAAGCTAATGACTTATTTAATTTTTTTTTGCAAATAGAGTGGATATGATATAGTCAACGTAAACCTTGATTGGAGAGAGGCTGTTCCTCACCCAGATGATCGCGTCGAGTATGAGTTAACCTTTTCCTTAATCAAGGCATCATATATGGTGGGATCCAACTTAAGTTGCTTGGTTCCTTTCACCGTCTTCAATCCAATTATCAAATGGCTAATACTCTTAACATAGCCACCTGTTACACTCTCAGTTTCTTCTGGAGAGAGCTCAGTGACCTTATGACATAAAGACCAGCAAAAACATTAACAACAATATGTACAAGGCACAATCACACCCCAATTTCAACAAGAGAACGGCTATGAACACACCTCTCCTTTGTATACTTCCTTGTTTTCCTTGATACACAGACCAATAGCCCGTCTAAAATCTTCCATGAGAACCTCGGTCTTCTTACTTCTGAGAGTAAACTTTGGAGCCAACCATTGGACAGAATGGTACCTGCAGAGTGGCATAAACTTTATAATAAGTTGAAACAAGGGTCAAAATCACAACACAAAGAAAAGAAAAAAAAACCCACAAGAATGAGAGTCTTGAGAGGGAAACCTTGGTGCCAAGCTCCTGGCTTATCCCAAGTGCTAATGCGGTCTTGCCAGTTCCGGGCGGTCCGACGAGAAGAAGTGCCCGGCCAGCCATCTTCTTCTGCTGTATCATGTCAACCACAAGACCGGATGCTTCTCTTGCCTCAACTTGTCCAACAAACCCAGCAGCAAAAGGCAATGCTTTTCCACTTGCCTGAACAAACAATCATCAAACAAAAACAAAAACAAAACAAAAAAAATATGCAGGTATTCACTTAAAAATTGAAGCATCATAAAAACCATTTGAGCATAGCAGGATTAAACAATAGGGTTTCATAGAGCAAGCAGATACAACTAGGGTCATGAGGAACTAGTGAACTAAGTGGTTCAATTTTAGCAATTATTTTTCTTTACGTAACAAAAACAAATGAAGATTAAAAAAAAAAAACCAAAAAAAAAACAGAGAGGTGGAAGAGGAAGAGGAACCAACCTCAAGACCTAGGCCTTTAATGTGAGTGTGGGTAGCAAAGAACGAATGGTTGAAATGAAAACAAAAGGGCAGTGTTATTAAAACAAAAGGGCAGTGTATCGTATTCAATGTAAGCGATGATTGTTTTGGTTACCAATATCTCTCATCTTGCATTTGTGTTTGATTTCATAATTTCATAATTCATATTTTGGATAGTCATTAGCTGCAGTTGAATAAACTGTATGTGCATTCTATCTGGAAGAACACATACAGATAAATTCTGTTGTTATTAACTTGGAACTTTTAACAGGATGAATTGAGGCAGCAGAAGGAGGAGGATATGGATGATTACTGTTCACAGTTATGTAACCAAATCAAGATTATTATCATTATTAAACGTATGTCTCTCAATAGTCTCGTCATGCTCTTATCAGTTATCAGTCTTATGTCTTATCTATCTATAAGGCTACATCCATACTTTTCTGCTGACACCTGGGGGGACTATTTGCTTTATCATTTTCACAAAATTAAATTTCATACATTGACAAGTTATTTGTAGGTCCCTGTTCGACACTTGGTATTTATGATTCATGGGATTGGTCAAAGATTGGAAATATCCAATTTGGTTGATGATGTGGGCAATTTCCGGCATATTACAGCAAGTCTTGCAGAGCAGCACCTTACTCCACATCAACTTGGCACTCAAAGGGTCCTCTTTATCCCATGCCAGGTATTCGATATGTTATTCTGTGTGTGGTCTGTGCCTTTTGTCTGCATTATGTTTGAGGTTGTTTGTAATGTTCCCCTTCTCTATAAACTAAGCCCTTTCTCGCATCCTGATGCTTCATTTTTACACACTGGACCTTATTTTGTTATTAGGGTTAAAATTGAAGTTGATTTTGTGCTAATCTGTAGTTATTATATTGAGATATGTACTGTTGTTCTGAAGATCTGTTTCCTGAATTGGGACTTGTACTGCACAGTAAAGAATTGCAATAAACACCTAAATCTCCCTGAATATCTCTGCAGGAGTTTGGATTGTCAGTTTCACTTGCTTTCCTTTCTTACCCAATTTTGAGCATTTGTGGTGCTGTTATATTTTAGTTTTCTTGAGTCATGTACTGTGTTTAGACTAAA
>PYAF01003925.1:3510-16765 GCA_007407185.1 Glycine tomentella | reverse complement strand
TTGAAATGTAACATCGGTTTTCGTTAAAAATTTGAAAACCGATGTTAACGACTTCATCTTAACATCGGTTTTTCTGTAAAACCTGAAAAACCGATGTTAATATGGAATGGTTAACATCGGTTTTAGGTATTTTTATGAAAACCGATGTCAAATTGATCCTGTTATTTACGAATTTGCCACCGCGTTTTATTTAACATCGATTTTTCACATAACCGATGTTGTAGTAGCGATGTTAAAAGCTATTTTTTTAGTAGTGTAATAAGCTAAGTTTTTGGAAAAATGAAGCCTTACTGAAGTAATCGATTACAAGGCTAATGGAATCAATTATTTTGTTCTTCCTGCCTTTAGAAAACAATTTATGAATATTGTAATCGATTACATCACGAATTAATTGATTACTTAGGCGTTTTTATCAGAAATAGAATTCTCTGTCTTAATCGATTACGAGAATTGGTAATCGATTACTGAATGCATTTAAAAATTTTGTGGCTCTGTCTTAATCGATTACGTATCGGAATAATCGATTAAATGGTTCGTTTTTGGAATTCTGGAATTACAATGAACATCTTAATCGATTACTATCTTGATTTAATCGATTACCTATGCAAAATAATCGATTACTGGAGCGGGTTTAATCGATTATTTTCAGTTAAAAAAATTCTGTTATAAAAGGAACCTCTTGACTGAGGTTTGAAACTTCGTGCCTTTTGAATTTTTCGAGTTCTAAACATTCACAAATGTTCTGAGTTTTCATTGGTAACATTCTCTGACTTCTAAACACATTGAGTCTTCACAAATTCATATGGGTTATTGAATCAAGAGGGTGAAGAATCATTGTTCATTCAAAGCATAGGAAAGGAATGCATTGAGTTGGTAATCTGTAATTCAATCAGTTGATTCATTCATGTGCATGCATTCTTGGATTTTGTCTTTGAAGGTGTAAAACTGTTCTTTTGATTTTTTTTAAAGAATAGTCTATTGTAAATAGGTTTCTTGCAAGTATAGAGATAGTGTTTCTCTAAAAACAGCTGAGTAGTGTTCTCAGTGTGGGTTTTGGTCTCTAAGGGTCTAAAAGGGTTTTAGACTTCTGAACTTTATCTAGGGTTGATAAAGAGAGGCTTGTAAAATTGCTTGTAAGATTTTTTTTTCAATAGAGGAACTCTACTCTAGTGTTGAGTGGAAGAACTGGATGTAGCCTCATAGGGTTTGAGGTGAACCAGTATAAAAATCTGTGGCTATTCTCTGTTCTCATTTGTTAAATCTCTAAATTGTTTTGTTTGTGAATCAATTTCATTGCACAGAAAGTTATACTCTGTTTTCTATTGTTCTTGGAAAGGGAAGTTGATTGAATATTGAATCTTTGTGTTGAAACAATTTTGAAAGTAATAAAGATCCTGTGGTAACTCTGATTTTAAAATTTTAATTGGCCAAGGTTCAATCAATTCACCCCCCTCTTGGTTGTTTTGAAGTGTTCCTTTGTTTTTCAAAAACATCTTCTAAATAATGGTCAAACTCGGATTTAACATAAAAACTTCTAGCCCTTTTTTTTCCTTATAATAAGTATATCATACTCAGATAATGCATCACCAACAACTTCAATACTAGTAGCATCTCCAACATTACTACCAAAAGAGTCTTTGTTCATTTTCATTTGGTAATCAGAAACTAGGTCATAACATAATTGTTGAATGTACCTCGCTTGATTAAAAGAGTCATGTTCATACAATTTTTCATAATTATACTCAAGCAACTCCATCTTGTACCTAGGATCTAAAACAGTGGCAAATCCCATCACATTATGAATCACACCCCAATATTTATCAAATTTTATCATCATATTTTGTGCCATTTGTCGAATCATTAGTTAGGAGAAGTAATTCATTGTTTGATTGCCCAACTTAATCTCACATATATTTAGAAAATACAAATTAGCAATTGGATGTTTAGTAGAAGAAAATAGTTCAGTGATAGTATTGAACAACTTCAATCTCCCACACACATCATTTGCAAACTGCCATTATAAAGTACTTGTCAAACAAGTATATTGACACTCTCGTTGCTTTAATCGACAAAATACATCCTCATATCCTATGGCAATTTCAAGCATTTTGTAAGTTAAGTTCTACCTAGTTGGACAATCTAAGGCCAAATTCTTAGTGTAAGGGAGTCTCAACTGTTTAGTTGTTTCCTCAAATTTTTCCTTCCTCTTAGGTGTTGCTGTCCAATATGCCACACTATCTCAAATCTTTTCTACACCTTCTTTCACCACTTCTAACACATCTTTTACTATCAAATTAAGGATGTGCACAACAACGCATGTGAAGTAAAGACCCATCCCTAAGCAAACTACCTAAGAGCAATTTATCCTTAATTTTATCAATCGTAGAATCATTTGTGGTACAATTACCTAGAGTGATAGTGGACAACTTTGTGTCAATATTCCAATCCATCAAACAGTCAATACATTGCAAAGTCTATCACTTGTATGAGGAGCAGGAACATAAATGAACCTAACATAAATAGAGAGATATAATATAAAAAATAGCAAAAAAAAGATAATATAATCATATTCAATCATTTTATAAAATAAAAGACCTAACAATATAAAAAGTTCAAATCATTTCATCACCTCAAAATCTAACTTTTAAAGTTCCAACACCCATCAATGTCATGAGTTGTAATAGCCATATACACCCTCTTCTGATTGGTTGAAGTCCACATGTCTGATGTGTAACCACTCTTCCATCAAGACTATCCAACAACTTCAAAGATGTTGCTCGTTCATTCTCATAGATTTTCATTATCTCCTTCTTAATTGTGTTTCTAGAAGGAACCTAAAACACAGGTTGGAGGGCAGCAAAGTATCTCCTAAAGCCAATATGATCCACAATGATAGTGGATACTCATGCATAATAATTTCTTTTGCTAGCTCTCCCCTTGCACATTCTGCATCATAAATTCCCGCACCCAACTCTTGCTTTCCTTACACGACCTTAGGTGCATTTTTTGTACTAAACACAAATCTCATTATGTTTCCACAAATGCTTGGTTCCATTTTTTGATTTTTCCACCAAGAAGTTTCTTATAATACTTGCATTTAGCCTTGTCCACACTATTGACTTTATTTTTTTTGAAAATGTTGCCAAATCTTACTTTTCAGCCTAGTGGATACTCCTTGTGTCTCCACGTTATTAACTTCATCTTCATGAGATGTAGGAGTAGGATCAGCTTCAATTGGTAATGGAGTTTGATCAATTGGTGAAGAGTCTGATTGTTTGCTAAAGCTGAAGGAGTCTGATCATTTGAATGATTTGATGAAGGAATAGGAGAAATTCTTTCTGGTGAAACACTAATATCTTCCATTACATTCCTGAAAAGAAAAAAAAAACTCTAATTAGTATAAATTGGAGAAAAAAAGCAACCAATTTTATTTTTTATTTATTTTTTTACCCTTTGTTCAATACTACTGAAAAGCCAATAATTTTAGGAAGTTGTTGAAAGGGAAGCAACAAATAAAAGTGAAAACAACAAAACATTCTAAAATGGATAAAGCATCTTACATATTAGATATGCATATATATGCTTACAATGGGATATGTGACAAAATCATAGAATTAAGGAATTTATTAGTGGTACTAAACTTGTCAACAATTTGTATGAGTTTTCCACAAAAAACCTTTTAAACTAATGGAATTCCATTCTCTTAATCTCTTTCAACCTAATTATTGCATCTCTATTTAAGGGTATTTTTATAAAAATAAATAAATAAAGCAATTAAAGCAATGAATGCATCTCTATCTAAGACGGTTCTTTCCAATAACTGTCTTAGAATGATGTAAAAAAACAAAAAGAAAATCAAAGACGAATTCTAAGACGATTCTAGGCTAACAACTGTCTTAGAATGTGACATTCTAAGACGGTTCAATAACCGTCATAGAATGTTTTGGCTTTCAAAGACGTTGGATACAACTACGGTTTTAGAACCGACGTAGAATGAGTCAAATAATTAACATAAAAAGCGCTGTTTGTAGTAGTGAGGGGGTCTCATAAAAAGGAACCAACACAAACTGCCCCAAATGTTCCTATAAGAAAAAATTAGAGGCAATATATATGAAGGACAACATATTGCTTAAGATATATCAATGTTTTTCATTGCATGTTTGGCATAAAAAAGTTAGTGAAATAATCACTTATTTTTCATTGCTTGTTTGGCATAAAAAAATTAGTGAAATTAGAGGTATATGTTTTGTGTGTGTCTGGATCAGCTCGCATTATCCCATTTCCATATCCAATTCGTATGAATAACACAAAAGGTAGTGTTAGATGCATCAAAATGACAGCAAAACATGCATAACTAAACAACAACAAATAATAAAATGGTCTCCAGAGTTATCGAAATATGTAGAAAAAGAGCTTTACAAAACAAAGTGTGTGATACACAATGTGGCACCACTACACGCTCCATTTGGCACAAAGTGCACATACATTAAAGTTAAAATCTTTTGCAAAAGAAAGTGTCCATTTCAAACACGGGCAAAACCATGAATTCCTTATCTTACTTTATGTCATTTTTATTTTTATTGTGTTTGTTTTATTATACAGTTTTAATTCAAAAAAACAACATAACAATTTTGGTTCCAAGGCTCCTTATATCCCCTCTCATAAACAAAAAAACAATATGTTTTTTTCACTTGTCATAAACATGGCAACTGGACAAGCTTCTATTTGTGCTGGCTAGTTTGTTGACATACTTGTTAGTTATTATGACTTTCTGATGCCGAGTTGAAAAAAGTAATTCATCAATTGTAAGTCAATTTCTTTGAAATTGATTAAATCCTCAACATGCAATTTAGATTAATCATTGTCAGTCTTTATATTAAATACTAAATATTTTTTAAAATTCTAAGCATCACATACCATATCATACATTTGATATATAAGAAAAAGATTAATATTTTTCATAATTCTATAATACAGACTGATTATAAATTTACTAAGTGACTAATTTACAAGAAAGAATCTTGCTAACATGATTACAGGAAATAAAATAGAAACTAATTACAGGAAAACAAATCTATACAAATAAAAGCAGAAAAAAGGGAAATTAAAAGGCTAAAATTATCAGATGTTATAACATATAAGTTTCAAATACCACTTTGGTTACTTTCATTGCCTGTTATGTCTATTGGCATAGAAAATAGATTATAAATCATGGAATATGTAATCCTGTTTCCTAGGGCAGAGACCTCTACGATAAGATGAACTCTGTGCAACACAATTAAAGGGAGAAGTCCTTTGACTATGAAAGAAAATAATTTTGTTTTATATGGTACACAATGTGAGAAAATTTGAGAGACATTCTTCAACAAGTCTTTAAATGAGGAAGCTTTTGACACATACAAAAAAAAGTGGAATTAAAATATTAACTTTAAGCTAGATTTGGTAACTATCTAATTGATAGAGACAGCTATGACTAGGAAGGAAGAGAAGAAGCATCAATTCAGCTGCCTATAAATCTGTGTAAGCATGTAAGTTGGTGTTGTTTCCAGCAACCCACAACTAAGTTGCTTAGATAAAATGTGTTTTCTTGTTAAATATGTAGAACGCAGTATTTGAAGAGTGAAGATAACCCAAAGCTTTGAACATAAGCTGTGAAAATCCTCGAATAACATGGTATCCTTATCTAGAAACTGCTAACTTAAGAAGTAAATTTACATTCTAATCCAGGTAACATGCAAACAAACCCAAATATATAGAACCTATTAACAACTTGAAAGCATTCAACCAACATTGATTTCAGGATAGTGACTAATTAGTCAAATTTTTGCTACTCAACAAACCATTTCTAGATTTTTATTCCTGTGGTGAAATAAATCAGTAGCTCCAAAATGAACTAAATAGAAGCTGTTTCAAGTACTGAAACCTTTGGAACTTGATGAAAATTAACTCATTAGGGTTTTGAGCAGCTAGCTCAGGGTTTTTCTGGAAATGCGAATTGCTTGCAAAGGTATTAAATTATATAAGTAATACATGATACGGGGCTCTGCCATATGAAATTAGAACCCTATATCCGAGAAACATAGAGATAATTCAAATAATCACAAAATTGCATTAGGATTGAAATCTAAGTGCTTACAACTTACAAGGATACCAAACTGAAACACATTTTTGTGGATTCTGTTTTTTGCCTCCAACCAAATCAATTCGAACAAATTGAGAATAAGAAGCTGTGAGGTCGAGAACGAGAAGCTATGAGGTCGAGAGCGAGAAGCTGCAAGGTCGAGAACGAGAAGCTGCGAGGTCAAGAATGAGTGAGCAGTGGTGCGTGACGGGCTGATGACGACGCATGAGTGAGTGGTTTGAGAGAGAAGCTACGAGGTCGAGACTCGAGAACGAGAAACGAGAACTGAGAACTGAGAAGTGAGGGTGAGGGTTAGGGTTTCGGGGTTTCCATCTTATATATATACAAGGGTATTTTTATAATTTAGTAGGACGGGGCGGGGGCGAGACAGATATCATCAATACCAAATCCGTCCCCCCCCCCCCAATTTATAATGTGGGGAAAATTCGAACTCGAACCCGGATCCAATAAACTCGATTTTATCCCGTTAAAATCAGGGCAGATTCGGACGGATACTCACGGGAGTGAGTCCCGTTGCCATGCCTATTTATAAATATCTTTTATGAAAAATAAGTTTATCTACTAAAATTTAGGTAGAATTCATATAGATGATAAAAAAAAATTCTAAATATTTAAGATAATTATATTATACCTAACATTAAAACTTGAAATTACATATTAAATTAAAATAACTTTATATCAATTGATTAATGCAGTCAATAGTAGAAGAAAATGATATGCAATCCATATAAAGCAAATTAATTTTTTCATATTGAAGTTTCAAATTTATGATATAAAAATAAATCCATCTTAAATGATGTTATACATTGATAGCCACAAAGAACTTTTATTGAAATACACTATTATCTAGTTATAAATTATTAGGCAATTGATTTTTTTTACATATGTAATAACTATTTTAAAATTAGCCAAAATGTATCTTTTATCTTTTTGCTAAAATTTACTTTTCTCTTTAATTTTTCTTTTTAAAAATCGATTATGGTCAACTTTCAAATTTAAGTTAATATTGTTTTTCTAAAACAGTGATAGCATATTTTTTAACTTTTTTTTTATTGATTCAAGATGTAAAATTTGTTTCATTAAATTCATCTATATAAAAATTATAGAATCCAAATAATGTTTAAACTAAAAAAATGATAAAAAAATCACACAAAAAACAAAAAAGTGTAATATATTTTTATTAATTTTCATCTGCTTGTGTAACTCACTTTTCAAATATTTTTCATCTCACTTAAATGATTAGACTTTAAAATTCGTAACGAACGTCAGTTTAAATTAATTAATATAATGAACAACTATATATTTAGGAAGTGCCAAAAAATAATTAAACTCCGTAAACAAATAAAAAATTAATTTGGCTCATTACAGATGCTATACAGTTGTTAAAAGGGGTAAATTAAAGTAATAACCGCCAATTGCTTTATCAAAAGTCAACGGACACATTACACTATTTTTGTAACAAAAAAAAAAAGTTTAACAATTACAGCTTTCTCATACTTAATTATTTACATTTGATACTTTTTTTAGTCATATTATTGATTTAAAATATTTATAAATTTTTATTAATGATTAATTTTTATAAAATAATTTTACTTAACACCTTTAGATCTTTTAACCACATTGTTTTAATTTACAGGACTCTAAATTTAAGATCTTATTTAAAAAAATTAAGTCCAATTTTATTTAAACTAACAATTTATTAGTACTAAAAAATATATTTATATCAATTTGAAAGAATTTAATATTTATTGTTTTTTTCAATTTACTTTTCCAAATTTTCTCTTTAACTTTAAAAACAATTTAATTATATATAAGTACTTATAATATTATAAACATTTATTTTTCTGACAGCATTATAAACAATTTGGTAAACGCAACCATGCATCACTGGAGTGGTGATGGGAAGAGTCAAATCCGTTCTCGAGATCGAACATATAGGAAGTATATACAATTTGGTCACATGAATTAAAATTATAATATAATTTATTTATATCATTAACGAGTTGACCATTAACTTATTTATCCACAATTTGGTCACATGAATTTCCACACTTCGTGAGCTGAGACTTCATTTAATCAAATCAATCAACCTAACGATCGCGTTCATACCATAGCATTGGTATCTAGCCAATTCTGTTTCCCATCTAATCTTTGATGACGTCAGATATCACAAAGTACCAATATATTATAAACGCATATAACTTCGTTTGTTAGACAATTAAATTTCACCCAAAATATAAAAAAAGAAAACGTAAAGTCAATGCGTGCGAACTGCGCTGTTTTGTTATTGAGAAAAGAAGACAAATACAATTAATAAATCATAGTTGCATACAAATACATTGATAAAGTGAAATTGCGAAGTGAATTATTTGACTTCGACTCTAAAATTGACAAACACCGCATTTTTCGGATCACGGATAAAAGAAAAAAAAATTGAATAAATTATATTTTTTCCTAACTTTTTTAAAATTTTCTTTTGTAGTCTCTAAATAATAAATTGATCGATCTTAATCTTTAATGGTCTAACAACCATTTTGGTCTTTGTCGATAAATGTCAGTATTAAATAATGATGAGATGTTATTTAATTATATTTTTTGGCAAATTATCAGCTAAAAATTATCATAAATTCTTGTACCATATCTAAATACAAACTCCATCATCCTCATCCCTTCCTTCGACATTTTCAACTTAAATTAATCACACAATAAATTTTGAAAGCAATCAACGATTTACAAATCGCATACAAAATTTCAATAGACAACGATTTAGAAATGACATAGAACAACTCAATACAATTTTTTTATAAATCCCACAAAAACAAATCAAGGGTCAATTGATCATCTCGCAATCCGAACTACGCTACCATCTTATTGCCACACTCCTTCGTGACACCCTACTCTCCAACCAAAAGATCTTGACCTCACCGGAGACACTCTAGAAAGCCCCATCCTCCACGACACCCCAAAAATCAAAAATCATGTTGGTAATTGCCATAAATTCCTATGTTTTTGTGTAATTTTTGGACAATTAGTTGATACCTCTTGTGCTTTTGAATTTTGTTTTATGTCCATTTGAGTAAAGTTTGAATAAAAGAACAAGCTAGGTTTAACTAGGATGTACTAGTTTATGCCTTTTATGCTTGATCTTGGTTTGCTTTCATATGTTTTGTAGGAACTTTGTGAAAGCAAGGGTCAGGCAAAAGATATGTCTTAAGAGATATCTTGATCCGTCAAGGATCCTTCAGTTCATGAAAATCTAAAGCTTGGATGTTTTGTGGAGGCAAAAGAAGTTTTTGATAGTTTTGGAACCTTGCACACTTGTGCAAGAAATTATGAAGGAATTTGTGCACTTGTGCAATGTTGAAATTTGAAGTGGCTAAGAACTATACACCCGCATGGTGCGACCGTGCACCTGTGCAACATCTATTGCAAGAATTCCCTTTTACTTTTCTTTCTTTTTTGTATTGTGCTTAAACTCCATTTAGTCCATAACTTTAAATAGGGCTTTTCTAGTCTAGTCTAGGGTTCCAAAGATTGAACACTTCAGACGAAAAAGAGATTGGGATTTTCCAAATGACGTTGTATGCACCAGAAGCTTTTCTCCATTACTCATCCATCAAGTGCTTTCTTTTTCATGATTATGAGTAGCTAACTTCTCACTTTCGTTGGGATTTAATGCAATTGATCATACTTTCATGTAATTGCTACCTTATTTCTATTCATAAAGTGTTATTATTGTTCTTCTTCTATGTCTATTGCTTGCTTTTGGCTTGATCACCCTCTTGCATGATTCTATAATTTCAATTGTAATCGAAAAAATTATTTTGAATTGCAAACTAAAGAAGATAACCAATCGTTTTTATGCCTAAGGATAAAGTAAAAAGAATTAGTCATTGTCAAAACCTTTTTTTTTCTTAATGCAAGTACCTTGATTACACTAATTCAAAATATTGATAATGGAATCAAAGAATTTAGGTTCTCTCACTTAAGAGATTAGGGCTTGAATAATTTTGTGGGTTGATGATAATATAAATTGAATTGAATAGGAATTTGTAGTTAAAACATGTTAAAAAGTCCAATAAAATTGAACCCAAACAATTCTTGTCATTGATTAAAACTTCATTAAGTGTTTGATACATTCCAAAACTGAATCCTCATGCTTTTTAATCTTTATTTTTATGCAATCTAATTCGAGTTACTTTTGACATAAATCTTCAAATCAATATTTCTTTCCTTTATTTCCCCTTTTATTTCTTTCCTTTAGCTGAACATGTACCAGCTTGATCAACATGAAATGTTTAGCTGTATTATAGTGGACATGCTTCTATTCATTATTTGAAGGCTTCATACTACAATATTATCGTTCACTTACTGATATTTTAAAGTTCAAAATTTATCCTTTTGCAAATAGTATATTATAGATATTAAAATCAATAATATAATTCATTGTTTAATTTCTTTACGACATGCATAACCGTCGGCGTCATCTGTGCGTACTCACAAATACTATACTAGAATTTTTTTAAAAAGGAATAAGCTATGATATCAATTTTTTTAACCAGATGAAACTTATGTCATTTTATTTTGTTTAGAATAATTAAGAGCATCAATACAGGTTGACTTTTTTTACTGCAGGTTGAAATATAATTAAAAACTTGATATATCTAGAGTAAAACTACATCTATCAATTTTAATTAGTTATAGTTTTATGTTTTTATAAAGGAGTTATGGTTTTATGTTTGTTAATTAGTAAAGTTGTTATAATGTTTAACACAACATGTAATTAAAAAACAATTACGTTTACAATACATACGGAGATTTGTGCATTTTAAAAGTTTGAATTAATGTTTTATAAGCCAACTTGCATGACTCTTAAACTTTTAAGGCAGTTGCGATATTAATATTTTTTTTACTAGCTAAAATTGTTGTTAACTACCTTGAAATTCCTAATTAATAATGCTAGCTAGGTTCTACTTTATTTAAAGGGTACCGTTGTTACAGATTAACAATTACAAGTGGCCATATTCTAATATATTTTCTAGATCTGACGCACAGTCGCACATTATATATACGTGCTGGATATATTAATTATAAATTTTATTTATATTGTTTGTTTGGCTTAGACAAAGGAATGAACAACTGTGGTTTTTATTTTAGTCATGTTTTTCAATAAATTTTATTTATATTGTTTGTTTGACTTAGACAAAGGGATGAACAACTGTGGTTTTAATTTTAGTCATGTTTTTCACACATGCTTAGTTGACATTTTATTAATGCACGTGATCTACAAAATGTTGAAATTTACGATAAATCTAACGTTGATATCTAACTAATAAAAATAATAATATAGAAGATTAGGAATTACTTGTACAAGAAAAGTCCTTTATATTTACGGATCTTTCTTGCTATGATCATGTATGAATATTGTCTCATGGCTGTCATCTAATTCCGTCCCGAGAGAAACGTTAACGCTACAGACGTTGTTACATTCCAACAACTTTTCTAAAAATTTATGATAAATCTAACGTTTTTCAATCTAATAAAAATATATAAAGGAGTGAGAATGAATTTTACAAGAAAAGTCATTTTTTACTTTCTTATCCAGTAGTCCTATCATGACTATGTATGAAAGTGGCATCATGTGTAACATCTTGAGCTAGCGCTAGCTAAGACCGATTGTTGGTTAAATGCATGGGAAATGGGCGGCTCCGAACAAGCTTCTGGGAAAGATATATATATATATATATATATATATATATATATATATATATATATATATATATATATGATATTTTATATTTGATGATGACTTAATTAAAAGAATTAATTAATATTATCGGCCTATATGAATAAAATGTATATTTTTTTTATAATCTATTACTTAAGAACTACACATTTAAGTGTGTTTAACTTGAAACAATTATGAGATAATTGATCTTCAAATTTTTTTTCCAAGAAATATATGAGTGAAGACTACTTTGAAAAGTCTCATATTGATTTATGAGAACAACCAATAACCTTGAAAGTAGTTAAATGTAACAAGTGATATCAGACATATCTCTCTCCTAACGATGTGATTCGAGGATGAACCAAACAAAAGTTGGTGGACATGTAACATCTTATACACTAACGAGGGTTGATGAGTGATTGTTGGTGCAAAAGAGATGAAGCACAAACAATAAGTGACTCTTGGTAGTTAGGCTTCCAGTGGGAGAAATATATGAATGAATTGAATAATACTCAAACAAGAGGGATCCAAAAACCTTGCAAGTATGAGACTACATAACTAAGGATAACTTAAAGAAATTAATCAATATTATCTATACCAATAAGATGCATATATTTTTCGGTAATGCATAACTTAAAAAATTCATGATGATGACCTTTTGTGAAATTTAAAAAAAAAAAATGTAAGTAAAGACAAAACATATTGAAAGTGCCGTGTTAGTTTGTGGGTGGGGACAATTACCAGTTTACAAGGATGAAAAAATACTTAACCTTTTTTTCCTTATCAAACAATTTAAAACTTATCAATATTTAAAAGCAATTATTAATACGTTATTACTTTTTTATTTTTTACGGGAACAAGCTTATGACATTTTATTGATAACTAACTAAGCAATAGAAGACTAAGGATGATAAGAGATTTGGAGACTACGTAAAGATGATACTAGGAACCCTAACTAGTTCATAAGCTACACCATTTATTTTAATTATAAAACAAGTTAAACGGATTGTACTATAAAATTATATTTTCCTTTAGGCATGAAAATAAAATCGGACTAGCTAGTGGGTGCGTATCCCAACTTTGTTGGGGAAACAAATCATTGAATTCAGCATAAATTTTTGGCTTTTTGACAAAGAAGGGATAAAAAAAAAATTATGGGATATTTTTAAAAAATATTATCGAATGAGAATAAGTTGTAACAAATGGTATGACTTCTATTTAAAAATTGTAACACCTGTTGCGACTTTAATTTTTTTTTTTTCAGATTTTTTTAACTAAAGTCATAGGTGTATTTACAACTTTGAAGTTGTAAATGTATTTACGATTTTTTATTTTTTTTTTCTTCTTAGAAGTTGTAAGGAGCACTACGACTTTTGTTTTTTTTG
>PYAF01003924.1:194854-248496 GCA_007407185.1 Glycine tomentella | reverse complement strand
CCATAAAATTTAATTATCATAATTAACTAAAATTATTATATTTATTAAATAAATTAGACAAACAAATTAATCAAATAATATTTCTTTTTTTAATAGTTTTCCAAAAATATATTCTAATATTAAATGAAATTCAAAATTTCAAAAACCATGTTAAAAAATATCAAAAAAGTTTTAGAAAATGAAAAAATAATAAAATAACGTTTTAAAAAATGAAAATATAAAAGTAAAAAAATGAAAGAAACATAAAAAAAACAGTCGTCAAGACCATTACGACTTCAAAGTCGTAATGGTTCTTTAAACGTTTTTTATATGATTGTCTGTTTCGATTGAATTCAAAATCATGTTGACAAATGGTTCTGGTTTAAAATTTGGAAGGAATTGAGAAATTAAAATGAAGAAAACAAATCAAAATGAAGAAAACAACCGTAGAATGGTGGTGGACTGGTGGTAGGGGGTTGGCAAGTGGAGTGGATCAGAAAAAAATCCAGAAAACCCATTGGTGTATGAATGGTAGTGAAGATGGAAGAAGAAACACAAATGACGAAGAACAAAGAAGAAGTGATCCAAGAGTGGCAGTGACGGCACAGGCAGGTTGTTGGCGTGATGGTGGTGGTGGGAGTTGTGACAGAGATTACTAAAAAAAAAAAAATTTATCATAAAAAAATAGATTTTTTTTATCATAAAAAAATATAAATGAATTAAATTTTTCTACCGGTTCAACAAGTAACATGTTTTTAATTTCAAACCTGTAACCTAATAAACCGGTAATCTTTCTCTATTAAAATATAATTTATTTTTTTTTGTGTTGTTTATTTCTTTTTCATTTTTTCTTCCGATAAATAACCTGTTATCACATGTAAAATTTGGGGATTCACCGGGGTGGCTGAAAAACCACGACTTCACCTTAGAATCCACCAGGGTTTTTTTTTTTTTTTTTTAAGTTTTGCTTAACCTTTATATATGTTTGGCTTAACTTATTAGTTTGTCTAAATATTTATTTGATATTAAGTTTTGATAGAGATTCAATCAGTCAATCTAAATAGTATTTGCATGATATTGAAAGTTTTACAAGACCTAATTTTGAAGATCAAGACAAATTTAGCTCAAAGTAAATTAGAAGTTGCATTAAAATGAGTTACTTTTCTACAAGTTGATAAAGATTTAAACTTAATGTGAAAAGTCCAAATTCACATAACAAGCATTCATGTGACAAAGTTTAAATTAGTTGGGTTAATCAGTTTTGGAGTTGAATAGCTACTTAAAACCATTTTCTTATTTTTCATGTCATTTTGTACTTATTTTATGTAGATAAGTTCATGTATATTGGTATTTCTAAGTTAATTTTTAGTATTTTTAGGCATCCTAACCTGTTTGAAAATTCGTACATTGGAACTAAATGGACGTTCATCAACTTTAGCATTGATAGTACTCATATCGATTACATGTATTTTAATTATTATTAAAAAATTAATATGTTCCCTTTTAATTACTGAGCTAGTTAACTATTTTAATGAGCTAACAAATTAAGTAAAATATTATTTTATACGAAAATCAATTGTGAAAATGAATAAAAAGATTAATTAAAAGTTCAACACTTAATCTAGGTTCAACTATTATTTTTTTGGGGGGAGGGGGGATTATAATAAGACTTATTGTAGTTTATATAATTAATATTCACTAAATTTTTTTTCCATCTGTTATGTATCATAACACATGACATCATAATATTATTTCTTAACATGAAAAAATCTATAAATAAAGGTTTCTTTTGATAAATTTTAATACTTGTTAAGCTGTTACACACATGCTGTAAAAAAAGCTTTCTTTTACAAAAAAACACAACTGTTAAACAAATGAAAATGAATTGAAGTTATCTAATAAATTTATTAGATTTAACGCAACAATAACAGAATTAAAACAAAATATTAGTGTACAATTTATGTCAAACATTCAATTCTTAGGAAATTAAATAATTATTCTCAAAATACTAATTGTCACACGAAAAATATATAATAATTCAGATACAAGATCTATGAATAGAATTTTTTTGTACTGCATCATAAATTAATTTCTCAAAATGTGTATAATGAGACTTGATAATTATTTTATTGCATCTCTTTTGTCGACACAACAACGTGTGCGTGGTATCTCAGCTCATGAGTCATGAGTCATGTACAATTGCTAAGTATAATTATTAGTTTATACTTTTATATCCTGTGAATTCTTAGGGTAGGACCCACAAAATTACTAGTTTTTTAGGATCAAAACAATACTATTCATACATTTATATATATTTTTATCCCACTTTCTATATTATTTTTTTTTCTATTTCATCCTATCATTTATGGTATATTATCAATCTGGCTATCCCTTTTCAAATTAAAAATGGAAAGATGAAATAAGTGTGTGTCATTACATTTTTTTAATGCATAGAAATCAAAAATAAGAGTGTATAATAATTCATACACTCAATTCAATTAATTGAATTAGACTCTCTTTACTATCTTATTACATTTTCTCTTTTTTTTTTCATTTTTTATGTTTTTTCCTTTCATTTTTCTTGTTTACTTCCTAATCCCTAGAAATGAAACGCATATCATTTTATAAATTGGAATTGGAAGGATAAAAAAATAGACACAAATTAAACAAAATTGTATACAATTGAAAATTAATTAATATATCATTATTATATTATTTATTTTAATATTTAATGTTATATAAAATATAAGTGATTTATGATATATATATATATATATATATATTATTTTTTAAATCATGTTAAATTTGATATATGATTATTAGAACAATATTACATGATTTAATGGAATAGTTGAAGTAATCAGATTTAATATCTACTATTATAAAATTGAGGTTCAAATTTAATTTGTGCTCAAATTTAAATGTCAAGTCCTTACATTTCATTGGATGAGTTCAGAATAGGTTGGTCATGATCTTGATAAAAGTCACAAGTTATAGTAGGTCTAGATAAAAAGTCAACTTTATTTTAGACTTCTAAAATGAACTTCAAGCCTAGGGAAAATTGTATTTGTATAAGCATTGTGCAACCCAAGATCAAATAAGGATAAGAGGTCCATATTTTATTTGTGTTCAAAATTTAAGTCTAAGCCCAATATTTTATCAAGTGAATTCAATTCAGGCAATCACGACTATAGGGTGTTAGACTAAAGTTCACATTCAAGTCATACTTCTAAAATGAGGCCCTAAGCCTAATTTGAATGGGCTTTTGTGGGTTAAGCCTACAACAAGACATGGTTAGCTTGGACTCAGTTTGACTAAAAAGGACTCAATTAAATATGTGTTCGCAATTTAAAGGCAAAGCCCTACAATCCATTGATCAAGTTTGAGTTAGGTCAATTGCAAACTCAACACTAGTTGTAGGTTATAGCGGGTCAAGCAAAAAACAAAACCTAATTCAATTTAAGCTTCTAATATGAGACCAACCTTGATAAAAGTTAAAGTTGTACGAGTTTTAGTAGGCTAAGCCCAAGTCAAAGCATGATCAAGTTGAACTAAAAAGACTTAAATTAAATCCATACTCAAAGTTTAAACCCTACATTTTATCAAATGGGTTCAAGTCAAGTTAGTTAACCCCATCTATTTTGTCACTTCTAATAACAAAGACTAAACAAGAAACAAAGAAGATATAATGGAAGGTGGAGAAAAGTGAAGGAAGTATCAAAAGAGATAAAACAACCTCTAAAAACTTAAACTACAAAACTTTTTTTTTTCTTGTTTCCAAAAGTGAGCTAATTTGGTTTAAAAATTTATTTAAAAACCATTTCAACCTCATTTTATTCAAACATATTTTATTTTCAAATTTAAGTTTGAAAATCAACAACTAAAAACCCACATCTACACGTACGACACAAATTTGTCATAACAGAGAAAAAGAAAAATCAACAAGCTTTGCTCATTCATTTTTCTAATTCTATTACATGAAGGAAAAAAATACACATCAATAAATACATATACTCCTTTAGGTTTAAATACACTTGTTTGTGCCCATAATATACCTACTTTTTAATTTTTAAAAGTGTTCCTATATTTATTTACTTTTTGGTTAATTGGTCCTTGCCACTCTCTCAATTATAAATTAAAATACACAATTTAAAAATGAAATTCTCATCACTTTCTTCATTACCTTAACTAGGCATTTTTAATATTAATTCTTTATTCCTTTTAGACGTGTATTTTTCACACTACTTTCACATTTGCCTGTAAGATTTCTCTCTAAATTATATGAAATTATCCTTCCTTAACTTTTATATGTACATTTGATCTTCTTAATTGTATATTTCTTTCAATTTACCTTATTTTATTCAGTTCCTAAATTGAATTGCATAACTTTTTTTTGAAAGAAATTTTACACAGTTAAAAACAAACTTATATTATAATTTGAATTATTCATTATAAATCTGAAATATAATTTATATATGTAAAGATATTTAATTATATGAACTTAATCATAGTATATGTATATATTAACAAATTAAATTTTAATTATATGTAAATAATTTAAATTAAATTTTGGATTCTTCTATCCTCTATTTCAATACTTACGTGGAAGGAGACTAAAAAAAAAGTACTTACATGTAAGGAAAAGCTTATAATAGAAAAGTCGATAAAGTTTTTTTTCCCCTAAGAGTATGCATGGTCTTTCCATAGCTTGAAAGTTATGAGACTAATCTATTGAAGTGTAGAGATTATCAAAGTAAGTTTTGTATCTCCTAACAAATTTTTTTTCTTACATACGATCATAAAATCGAATCCTAAGGATGCTTAAGAAACTTACAACTAACAATTATGTTGTACCTTATTGGTAGAAAAGTTTAATAAAGTACAATGTTAATTAAACAACTTACAACTAACAACATAAAAAAATCATGGATTTTTTTTTATATATTTTTGTTATACATATCATAGGTGATAAGTATTGATCAGTTTTGTGATAATTAATTTCTGATAAAAAATTTGTCTGATCACTTTATATGAGTCTCACTTTCTAATTACATTTTTTTTCTATCTATAATACTTAGAATTAGAAATATACCTTATTTAAAAAAATTAAGTTTAATTTTACTCATATCAACAACTTTATAGTTGAATTTAGTCACTAGCTAGGGTTGTGTAGTTTTTTTTTTATTATTATTTTGCCGCTAAACATGCTCAGATAGCTGGAAGAAGCAGTGTGCCAATAGAATTTTAGTGTGAAAACCTGTGAATGTGTATATTATAGAGTCTCAAAATGTAGTGGTAATCATGTTGTTGATGCTTTGGCTGGTAAGAATCATGATCTTTCCTTCAGCTTCTTGGGGAGTTTCTTTTCCTCGTAGGTTACTTATGTAGCTGCTGGCTTGTAGCCTTCTTTATATATATATATATATATATATATATATATATATATATATATATATATATATATATATATATATATATAACTCAAAATGGCCCTGTCTTAGTTCCCACCCTTCAGAACGATAATTTTGACACAAAGTAGCATAAATCAAATGGTGCCACATCAGAGCCAGCAATTGTTTCCAAACTTTTTTGCTTGGAGCAGCCACATGCATTGGCACAGGAACAACTTTGTCCAAGAGTATCAGGCTTTCAGTGTGAAAAGTGACTTACAATGTAATAGGTACCAGTACCATTAGATTAGATTACATTATCATGTGAGAATAATGTGCAGAGTTTTATATTGTATGAATGCATATAATACGTACGGATTCTAAATGGAATTCACACTTTTCTCTCGTTGTTATGGATTTACGCCGCTTTGAATCAATTCGATCCACCACTTTGCATATGCTATGGCTAGCTGCAGGTTAATTTATTCTCCGCTTGCGGTTTAAAATTTTCTCATACATAAATAACTGAAATTATAAAAGTTTATTTTCTTTATTTTTTGAAGGAAAAAAAATTTATTTACTTTAAGGAAAAACTAAAAGTTTCTTAAAATCACACAGTCGCTTCAAAAAGATTATTTAAGTTTTTCAAAAACTAACATGACTTATGTGTTTATATAAACATACGACACATAAACGTAATGACATTTTTATTTTAAAAATAAATGGCAATATTAATGAGGTGTCATAATATCGACCATTCATTGATATAGAAGTTTAAGATCTTTGCATTATATCCTCTAAAGTATAGGGTATACTTTAGAGGAGTTTGATCTTATATAAGGACAAATCTAATTATTAAGATAAATTATAAGAATAGTGATAATTATTAAAAAATTATAATTAACGATTACTTTAAAATGAATATTTGATATTTATTTTAACATGAAAATGTATAACAATTTTTATATCTTGTTATAAATAAAATTTAAGTGATTTTCACTTTTGTAACATATATATGAAATTTGTTAATAACTTTTTTATTTAATCCTCATTCAAACAGAAGTCACAGAAGCTATTCGAGAAACCTGGATGCATTGTAGAAGGGAAATTAATAAAGTTAAATAATTGAATTCGAATAAACAAAGGCGACATTTATCATATCAACTTTTCTGTTTCTGTTTCTATTGCTATTGCTATCATATCAACTTTCCTATTTGATGTACATGCAAGTTTTGAACTTGGCAATGAGAGACAGAGAGAAGATACTTTTTTCTTAAATAAGGTTGAGTTGAGCTAGACTAAAGTTGAAAATGATGGAATTAACTAACAATATTGTTCTGTTCATTGATGAATAGAAATGTCCAGTAAGAATGACTCGTTATTTACTGTATGATCAAACTCTCTCTGGAAGTATTTATGAGAGTCAAATACCTCTGGTGAGAAGATCACAATGCTAGAACACCACAATTGACGTGGGGTGTGTGCACTGTGTGGAAGGAAAAAAGAGAGTAAGAAATATGTGTACCTTTTCATTTGCAACCGTTTCTATTTATAACCACTGACCTGAGAATTAGTTAGGGGAGGTTTCCCCACGATCCTGATTGAGATTCTCGGTTAGTTGAAGCTTATCCATTCTCTCTCCAGGTGACTCCTATATGCACTACTCAAACGGTCATGGCCACGTTCTCCTCATTGGTGCTAACTCACAATGTGGGATTGACTGAGTCGTACTGGCCTCTCGTAATTGGGTCCAAACCAAGTAACCATAACAGATGCCCCCCAGCCCGGTTGTCAAGCATTCTGGACAGCCGAGATGTATCATTAGGCAGATTCTTTTTACGCCCCATATAAGCATTAATGGCTTCAGACCGGAATGCCTGATCCGGGGTCAGGATTTGAAACGACCGAGGTGCGTCGGGATAGTTTCCCAGTTCCTTGTTACCAATGATCCGAAATGTCGTTCTACTAAGGCCGGGTTCTCATTTATGTTGATGTTGCAGTAGGATTGTTGCCAAGTTATCTCCTTTAGAGTCGACCTACTTTTCAACTTCCAATATCTTTTGGGAAACGAAATGTTTTCATCATTGCTCAGGTACTGGAAATGCCACGTGTACCGATCATTTAATGTTTGTCATTTCTTTGCATGCGTTAATCATGAGCGCTTTGCATTGTTCTATGTTTTTCCCCCACTTATCAGTTTAAGCAGACACTTTTACCCCCACGCGACTGGTCACCTCCGTCAGTTACCTACTCCAAATATAATAACCTAGGCTTTTTATAAAAAGGGAATAAAAGAAATAAAAATTTAAATTTATAAAATTCTGTCGCAAAAGCCTTAGTGACGGATTTAGCGACATAATTAGCGACGGATTTAGCGACAGATGGAGTCTGGCGCCAGGAGCACCACAGATGCTGGAAGTTGGCGCCAGGAGCGCCACAGATGTTGGAAATTGGCGCCGGTAGCGCCAAAATGGCGCCAATGGCACCAGATGCACTGGATTTTGGCGCCATCAACGCCAAAGTGGCACCATCAGCGCGGCATGTCGGTCAAGCCCAGTATATAAAGGCCATATTACGAAAACTCCGGCCATTTCCTTCTTTCTTCTTCCTCTGGACGCCCTACCTCCATTGTTGAAGCTCCAAGCTTCATTTCTTAACTTTAGTTCACCTAAATCACTTCCTATAACCTTTAATCATGAGGAAAACCTTTGGTGAGCCAAAATCCTTCATCTGAATCCCTTAAAACCCCATGAGCTGAGAAGTCCCTTTCTCAAAGGGAAGTTAGAAGAACTCAATATAGGCGAGGAACAGTGGCGATTCATGGATACCTGAGCCTAGAGAAGAGGTCCAGAGGCCTTCCTCACCATTTCTAAGGTAAGAAACTCGAGTTTCTCCTTTTGATTTTAGAGTTGGGGTTTGGGGTGAATAGTGACCCACTGTTGATAGAGCTAGAATTAGCTCTGGGTCCTTTAGAGAAACATGTTTAGAATGATGAGAGGATGAAGGATTAGCTCGTAGTTTGTGATTTGGTGAACTTTGATCTTGGCTCTAGGATTTATGCATATGTGACTTGGGTTGAGTCACTTAATGATATTGAGACATGCAAGAGCCTTGTTAATGGGCTTGATATGCCTGAGAGGCCACATGAACGGTGTCTGGTGTATAATATAGACCGTTCAAGCCATATGGAAATCCCTGAGTTACTTGGGCTGGGAGAGCTTTGAGCTCATTGTGTATGGCTTGTATTGAGTCTGTGATGACTTTGATGCCATGTTTGAGCTGAGATAGACCACTGAGGGTCTATGGAAGGGTTTTGTGCATGATGAGCTATAATGAACCATAGGTTAGATGACTTAAAGCCGATGGAAAGAACTGTGGTTCCTTTCTTTGTGGCAGTGAAGGACTGCTTGATGAGCTTGTGTATGTTTATATGATTGAATGGTCTGTGATATGCGTTGGTATGCCTTGTCAGGGCTTGACACCGCGAGTGTCAGTGACGCAGACCACCGCTCAAGGAGTGGAATTGAAGAGCTCGGCTTAACAGGTAAGCTCATCGTTCTTAGGATAATTCCCTTACCTTTGTTTCACTACCCAAGTGGGTGATGGGTTAGTATGCCCTGCATTTTGTTATTGTATGTGGTTATGATTACTGAGACATGTATATGCTGTTGAGGGAAATGCCATTGTGGCTTATTATTGATGATTATGAGAGTTAAACACCGTGATGGTGTTAGGATGTGATTATATAAGAATGCATGGATTATAGACACTAAGATAGTGATATGAGAATAGATCTATGCTAGGCACTGAGATAGCGCTACGGGGATGATACACTTGTTGGCACAGGTGTGATTGGTTTTGGACTCATTTGATTAGTGAACATTATGATAGTGTTCTATGTCTGTTGATGAGATAAAGACCAGGGTAGTGGTCTGCATTTGAGGATAAGTGGATACTGGAATAGTATCGTGATAAGTAAGATTCTCTGGCCAGTAGAATAGGTTTATGGACTCCCTTGGGATGAGTGCCCTATATGGATGATCTCTCTCAGGCAGTGGAAAGGTGAAACCTGAGGAATGAGTGCCCTGTATGGATGATCTTCCTCAGGCAATGAAATTGGTAGTTCTGAGGAATGAGTGCCCTGTATGGATGATCTTCCTCAGATCGTGGAATTGGAAGTCCTGAGGGATGAGTGCCCTGTATGGATGATCTCTCTCAGGCATTGGACGGAAAGCCCTGAGGGATGAGTGCCCCTTAGTGGATGATCTCTCTGAGGCAGAGGATTAAAAGTCCTGAAGGATAGAGTGCCCCTTTGTGGATGATCTCCTTCAGGCATGGGACTGGAAGCCCTGAGGAATGAGTGCCCATGTGTTGATGATCTTCCTCAGGCAGTGTGTTAGAAACCTGAGTGAATGAGTGCCCGAGTGGATGATCTTCCTCAGGTAGAAAGAGTGTGGAAGCCCTGGGAATTGAGTGCCCTTGACAGATGATCTTTCCCAGGCCAGACTGTATATAGATATGTTGTATCTCTAAGAGAAGATATTCCGAGGGGATGATAGTCTCTTAGAAGAGCCATATCTGGATGAGTGAAGTCTTGAGTGGTTTTCTCAGGCAATGTTTTATATAGTTTCATGAGGCGGTGCCTCTCTGATGTTGGAAGTGTCTATTGGATTGACACTTGTGTTATGATTGGGTTACGAGAACTATGATGATGTCCTAGGGCTATGATTATGGCTTGATGCCTTGTGTGTTTGGAGGTGAACCAGGGAAAGGGAGGATCTCCTAGAACCCTGAGTTTACTGAGATGTTTATCTCACCCCGTGTGGGGCTGTGGTTTTTCCGATGACTCTTCTAGCTGAGAGGAGCGGCCACAGGGCAGGAGGCCCCAGTAGTGTGTACTGACATGGTTATGGGTTGCAGTAGAAGAGCAGAAGAGTTCTTTTGGTTGAGACCTGATTATGTTCCCTGTGTAGGGATATGGTGTGTGTGTGCACACATGTTATTCTGTACATATTCTTTTGTATAACCACAGGTGTGGTTTTGACTCGGATGTAAATATGTACAGAACTGATGTTGTTATGTATATGTTGATGATTCCTCCTGATTATATTTGTTGAGATTCCTTGTATATCTGCCTATGACTTTGTATGTTTGTGTTATACTGGACCAGCAGGGGCTTGATATTATAATGTTGTGTGATGTGTTTTATGTATTCCATACATAATGTAATCAAGAAATACGGTACGATTCGCTTCCGCAATGATTTAAATAAAGTTTTAAGCGCTAATCTGATATTATAAATGCTAATACACCGGAGGCCTACGGGGTGTTACACCAAGTGTGTCATGTTTTGGCGGTTATTCTCTTTTTGGTTTTATATGCCCCTTCTTCTTTTATGAGTCCCTTGTACTTCATTTTGTATCTTTATACTTTCTCTTGTTTTCCTCTTTTTACACTTTTGTTTTCACTCTCCGTCTCTGGTGCTCCAATTCCTTCAGGATTTCTCCCATTCCATGTACTTTGTATTTCCTTTTATGCTTTCAATTTGGGATTCTCATGCTTCTGCTTTCTATTATAGTTGCTTTGGTTGCGATTTAGTTTGGCTTCCATACATCTGTTCTTGAATTTCCTCCTTCCTTCATTTGCTTTCACTTTCCCTACTTATTTGCTTCTGGATTTCGTTCTTCCTTCATCTGTTTGCACATTGAATCTCATTTAGTCCCCTAAAATGGGGTTTACTCCTGAAGAGGAAGCGCACATACATAAAAAACTGCTCCCCCTAGATTTGCATTCTGGCTTTTTGGCATCCCTCTTCCAGAAGAGGAGAAAGAAAAGGCGATATTGTGTACCCCATCTGGGGGTTCTAAAATCTTTAAGAAACCCCAATCCAAAATTTCTTCGACGTAAAAATCTCATACGATGAACTTTGATCCTAGGTCTAGGGGTCCTTCTGAACTTCCTTCATGTCCCCCTCCAGGTTCAACTATTACAAAATCTTCGTCTCTCCTAAAATAGGATCCATTAGGATCATCATTTGAAACTCGGTTTGAACCGTGTTCGAAATGTTTGGACGAGTTCTTTTTCTTGGCGAGTTCTGGGTTTGACAAACGAGCCGACGAGACCCTCGATGCATGCCGGCATAACCCGGTTCTCGTCCCCAAGCCCGTTTTAGACAAGACCGGGGTGTCCGTCTCAACTCCCAACTTGGATGTTGGGACCGAGGTGTCGAACTTTCACAACACTACCCCGAAGTTGGCTAATACACCAAATTTTGATTCTTGTCTTTCAACAATTTCTCCAGGTATTCTTTACTGATTGTTGCTTTTTATTTTGTCGTAGGTAATTATGGATACCCCTTCAGTGGAAGTAGTACAAGAATCTCGGTCAGCCGAGTCTCAATCTGACTGTCTATCCCCTTCCCTTATCTCCAAATTTCCTTGGGTCACCTATGAGGTACTTAATGCCTCTTCGGTGTTGAGTCTGGAGAGCATTGACGCGCTCCCCATTGGGAATCAAGATGGGTTCTTCATATGCTCTCTTGGCCCCAACGAACCGATATGTTCATGTTCCGGGAAGGGTGAGCGTAAATTTTTCGTTTTCTGCAAAGATGTGGTCACCCGTCTCGATGTCCGTTTTCCTTTGTCGAATTTTGAAATGCAATTGCTGGATCGCCTGCGCTTGGCTCTTTCACAACTCCACCCCAATAGTTGGGCTTTCGTGAGCTCATTTGAAGAGTTATGTGCGAACCTAGAGGTCCTTTGCACCGTTTCTCTTTTCTTGTATTATTTTAATGTTCATACCAGCCAAACTGGCCGGGAACCCCCAAGTAGGAAGGGATGGACTTCCGTCAGGAGCCGTTCCGATCGCAGGCTTTTTCCAGTGTATACCGACTCTTTTAAAAACTTTAAGAATAATTATTTCAAGGTTGTTGCCGAACTCGGCAAACGACCTTTCTTCCTTCGGGGTTCGGAATCGTCCAACGTGAAGTGGAGATTCCCACTTTATTGGACCCGTGCCCATCATGAATTTCCTCTAGCCTCTTACCGCTCTGAGGAAACGAATCTATCGGATATAGAGGCCTCTTTAATAATCCGGATTAATGCGTTCATAGAGGCTCATGGTCAACCCGGCGCTACGCCCCTTATCCGCTGATGTCAGTTTGGTTTCCCATCTGTAATAGATTTTTATTTAGTAACTTGTTTGTTACAATTATTCTGATAAATTCATATCTTTTCCTTTGTAGCTGCTGACATGGAGGATCACAGTGGCGACCTGGTACCCCATTCTCGGACTGGTCAGGGTAAGTCAACTAACACTAGTCACCCTCCTCGCTTCCTTTCTAAAATGGTAAATAAGAGCCAATCGAAGAAGAGGAGGGTTTCGGAACCTATCCAACAGGCACCCGTTGATGTAACTCCAGCTGATCCCGGGTTGACTGTCCTTACTTCCTCTCCAACCCCTATGGCGTCTCCAACCCCTAATTCGCTACCGCTGGAATGCCGATAAGTGAGGCTCCCTCGGTCCCGACTTCTGAAGCTTTTGTGCTGACGCCCGAGCATCTCTGGGAAAAGCGGGCCGACAACCTCTTTCCCTTTGTCAGAGCTCCCAATTGTTTCTCAGACTCAAGTCCCCTTGTTGACGCTGACCTCCATGAACTCGACCAGATGTAGCTGCATGTCTTCAAATGTGCCTCCCTCGTTCCAAGTTTGGTTACTCTGAAAATGGGCATACTAAGGTGAAGGAGGAGCTCGCCGCGTCCCTGGCCGAGTCCCAATGACTTCAGGAAAGCTTGGCTACTGTTACTGAAGAGCTTCGGGTTTCTCAAGATAGGTCCGGGATGCTCGAACAGAATCTGTAGGCTGCGGTTGCTAAAGCAAGTAGGACTCGGGCTAACCTTCAACGTTCCTAAGAAAAGGCCACCCTAATGACTCAAAACTTAAGTGAAGTCAAGACTCTGTTTGAGGAGGCCCAGTTGAAGGCTAAGGAGGACGAGTCCAATCTCCTACTTGCTGAGAAGGAGGTAGCCGAGCTGAGGGAGCTGATGGTGTCAGTGGCGGAGGAGTCCTTCAGCAACACTTTGGAGCAGGTTCAGTGTCTGAATTCCGGGATCGACTTGAACACGGATGGGATACACTATAAATCATATGTTCATGACGGGAAGGTGATCCCTTATTCCTCATAAGAGGATTCAGTGGCTCAGGTTGACGACGGTCCTACTGCTGGCGATGAGGAGGTTTCTGCCCGGCAAGGCAATGCCTAGTATGGTTTTGAAGGGCCAGGATGCCGGTTTTGATATGTAGTTTACAAAACTTTTATCATTTTTGTCGAGTTGTTCCCAGTTTTATTTGTATTTTCGTACACTTGGGCACGTTGCTCTTATAATCGTACTCATACTTTTATCATATATTCTATTTAGAACTATATTTGTATGCTTGTTATATATTCGTTTGGCTGTGATGGCCAAGTATGATATTGTCCGAGTTTGACGTCGGTACTTTGTTCCCGGTTAAGTTTATCCGGTTTATATCCGACCAATACTTAACGTGTAACAATCATTATAAGTAATTATGTTAACCTAATCAGGGTTTTGATTTACAAGTTAAGTATTGTCTAAAACGATAGATATCGCGTGTTGTGCACAACACTTGTAATTTCCTTGTAATAACAAGAATATTTATTAAAAAGCTTTTGGGAGTAATTACAAAAATTCATGATCTCAGTGAAAGAGATAGGTACGAGTTACAGGTGCCGGATTAATCGACCTCGACTCATACTCTCAATTAGGGAGAAACACATGAATTGCAAAAAATATTGTAAACTTCATGAAGACAAGCCGCTCACGTTGTTATGAGGTCTTTATTCCTTAGAAATGATAGTTGGTCACTGAACTCGTACCCTTGAACGCTTAACTGTAGTATATCTTCAATTTTTCCATGTTCCAAGTGCGCGTTATTGCTTTGTAATCGAGAGTCTCCAGAATATATGCCCCCCATTCGAGGTTCTGTGTGACTCGGTACGGCCCTTCCCAGTTGGCCGCTAGCTTTCCATCCCGGGCGTTCTTATTTCCAATATCAGCTCTACGTAGAACTAGGTCACCTTCTTCAAAATACCTCGGTTTGACCATTTTGTTGAATTTTTTGGTTGACATTTGTTTCATAGTCAGATCCTGGTGGTGTGCCACAGCACGGACCTCCGCTATCAGCTCTAACTCGGAAGCCAACGTGTTGTTGTTGTTGTCCTCTCCTCCGTGGAGGGTGCATTTTCTTCTCCAGGAGGGTTGTTCGATCTCCACAGGTATCATTGCTTCGTAAATGTATGTCATTTTGAACAGGGTCTCTCGAGTGGATGTTTGGGTTGTAGTTCGGTGTCCCCACAAGACATAATATAACTGCTACACCCAATTTGAACCGACTTCATGCATTCGTTTCTTCAGCCCGTCTAGGATGACTTTATTCGTAGCTTCTGCTTGGCCGTTGGACTGCGGATGTTCCATGGATGAGAAATGGTGTTTGATGTGAAACTCAACCATCATTCCCTGAAATCGTTTGTTAGTAAATTGAATTTCGTTATCTGTTACGACCTCAGTCGGGATTCCGAACCTGGATATTATGCTTCTTTCAAAGAATTTCTGAACTCTGGCTGAAGTGATGGTGGCTAATGGCTCGGTTTCGATCCATTTTGTAAAGTAATCCACGGCTACAATCAGTCATTTCATCTGTCCTTCTGTTGTCTTAAATGGTCCTAAAAGATCCATTCCCCATTTATAGAAAGGCCAAGGTGCAATGATCGACGTCAGCTTGGCGGGAGGGGACCATACGATCTTGGCGTGCTTTTGGCAATTCTTGCATCGTTTTACGTGATCTGAGGCGTCTGCCTTCATTGTTGGCCAGTAATACCCAGCCCGAAGGGCTTTCATTGCAAGGGATTTTGCTCCCATGTGCTGGCCGTTGATACCTTTATGTATCTCGGCCATCACGTACTCGGTCAGGTCCAGACCTAAGCATAGCAACATTAGGGTGTGCAAACTTCTGCGATATAATTTGTTGCCTTGTATGGTATACATGGCTAGGCCCGACCCATTATGAAATTCTAGCATTGATCAGTGGTGTGGCCAGGTCCGTTATGAAATTCGCTAAAACGGGAGTGATCGAGTCCAGTCTTTTTAAATACTGGTAGGGTCGGTCTACCTTTTTCATATCCGTCAGGGCGACTTCCCTCTAAACTTGTGCTCGAGATGTTTTTAGCAGGGTGTACTTATTGTATTTGGTTTCATATCTTCCTGACCTGAAGCCGAGATCAGGATTCCTGCTGGAATGGGGATTTCCGTGTTGCGGCCGGTTTCTTGGTGGAGAGTTCTTCCGTCTGGATTTTCTAGGAGCAGTATTGACAATCTCCATTTGTTCTAACTCCAAGTATTTCTTGGATCGTGTTTTGAACTCCAACAAAGATTTCACCGGATCTTTGTATATTGATTTTACTAATCGGGATGATTCACTGAGCCCGGTTGATATGAGATGCACGTGTACTTTCTCCTCCAAGCCTTGTACTTGCAAGGCGGCTTCTTTGAAACGATCTAAGTAGCTCTGCAATGTCTTTTTGGGCTATTGACGTATCTTCCCCAATGCGAATTTAGATTTGGGCTGTTTCTTGCTAGTTGTGAAATTTAGCAAGAATTTTTTGCCGAAATCTTCGAAGCTGCGAATTGACCGCGGTGGTAGCGTGTGGAACCACGTTTGAGCAGCGCCAGACAAGGTAGTAACGAAGATTCGTGATTATTGGCTCATCTATGCCCCTGACGCACATTTGCATGTCAAACTCGTCGATGTGCAGTTGTGATTCCTGACTTCCATCATATTTTGACAGAAATAATCCGTCAAAATCTTCTATGAACTGAGCGTTGACAATCTCATCGACAAATGGATTGTTATTATGCTGTCCTCGTCGATATTTCCTCCAGTATACATCACCTATTCTGGACTGATGTACAGCTTCGATCACCGAGTTCTGTGCTAATTTCGTCGGGCTTATTCCCACGTTGATGACTTGGCGTGTGGCCTCAGCATGTGAATCACGATGCCCCAGATTATTATTTCATGCCTGGTAATGAGATGATCCTCCAGGTTCGAAATGGCTATTTGATCCCAGCGTGTCGAGTTCGGCATCAAAAGCCAGGATCTGACTGGTTTGATGGCGCGCTTCGGCCCTACTTAGACGAATGGGTTGTTCATGATTTCCTCTGTGAACCGGGCTCTCCATGTTACCGATGTGTCGCTCCATATATTGTATGCGCTGCTCTCCATTGTGTCTTCATTTTGCGCTGTGTTCATCTAACTACATCAAAATATTATTAATATCCTCTTGTCATTGGAGGGCATGTCGCTTCTCGAGGCATTCAATCCGGGATGAGATGGATTGCAGCACATTCACAATCAAGTGCATACTTTCTTCATCTTCCTCATCACTTGAGTTATCTTCTTTTTCTACCTTAGATGCTGCAGCCTTTAGTGCAATTCCCTTGCCTTTTCTATCTGCATCTTCACCAAAGGTTAGTTGAGATAATTCTAGTTCATACTCAAGTAGCTTACCAAAAAGAGTAGCCATGATCATTTGTGAGAGATCCTTAGATTCTTTGATAGCTGTCACTTTTGGTTGCCATGCTCTTATAAGGCACTTCAAGATTGTGATGTTCAATTCTTCAACATCAAAGGTCTTCCCAAGTCTTAAGAGGTGATTCACTATGTGTGTGAATCTTGTTTGGAGCTGAGAGATACTTTTGTTTTGGTTCATCTTGAACATCTCATATTCATGTATCAAGGAGTGCTTCCTTGATCTCCTCACCTCTTCAGTTCCTTCATGGGTGATTTCCAGCATCTCCCATATTTCCTTGGCACTTGAACACCTTACTGTTTTGAAGAATTCATCAAAAGAAAGAGCAGAAGTTATCATGTTCTTGGATTTAAAATCATACTGAGCAATCCTTTTTTCCTCATCATTCATCTCATCCTAATCTTTGGGAACCATGTTATTATCAACAACTTTGATTGGTACCCTAGGACCTTTTTCAATAGCATTCCAAGCACCTGGATCATTGGATTGAATAAAGATCTTCATCCTATTTTTCCAAAAACTGAAATGCTCCCCCTTAAACAAAGGGGGTCTGTTTAAGGAGGCACCTTCCTTAAACATTATTTGTGAAGTATTCATTTTTGAAAAAAAAATAATCTTGAGTAACTTACAAGACCTAGCTCTGATACCAATTATAAAATATAGGAACACTTCACACTTAACCAAGAGGGGGGTGAATTGGTTAGGCTTGGTAAATTAAAAAAAATTCTTTGACAAAATCAGAGTTTTCCCTTTGGATCTTTATTACTTTAGTAACCAAGAATCTTTATTCAATCTAATGTTCAGTCCAAGGTATTTAATAGCTCAAGATTGAATTAGTAAATAAGACAATATTATCCAATTGATGAAGGTCTGGGCATAAGTTCCCAAACTTCATTTCTCTTGAATTGGTTCAGTTTATCATGCATGGCATGCATCCAATGTTCATCTTGAAAGGCATGGTTAATATCTTTAGGTTCAATTTGAGATAGAAAAGCCATGTCACAACATAAGTTTCTAAGAGAAGATCTAGTAGAGACTCCCTTTGTTATTTCACCAATAATATTGTCTAGTGAGAGATATCTTGTAGTTCTCCATTCTTTTGGCCTTTGGTAGGAAGTTGATGGAGTTGCTTCAGCACTAGGTTCACTTTTCTCATTGATAGATAAATCCTCAAGCTGAACATTTTGCTCCAATTGACCTACATCTTCATCACAATCTTTTTCCTCTTTTGAGGGGTTAGATTCATCACAAATTACATGGACAGATTCTTCCATGCACATGGTTCTTTTGTTGAAGACTCTATAAGCTTTACTTTGCAATGAATATCCAAGAAATATGGCTTCATCAGCCTTTGCATCAAACTTTCCTAGTGATGCTTTCCCATTATTTAAAACAAAACACTTGCAGCCAAAAGTTCTTAAATGACAAACATTGGGTTTTCTTCCCTTGTATAACTCATAAGGTGTTTTCTTCAAGATGATGGGTCTTATGAGTAGTCTATTTAAAGTGTAACAAACAGTACTTACTGCATCAACCCAAAAATATTTTGGTAAATTAGTCTCATTTAGAAGTGTTCTTGCACCTTCTTCAAGTGATCTGTTTTTCCTCTCCACAACACCATTTTGCTGAGGTGTTCTTGGAGCTAAAAAGTTGTGGTTAATTCCATTTTCTTCACATAATTTTTCAAAATGTTCATTTTGGAATTCTCCACCATGGTCACTTCTAATTGAGATTATTTTACACCCTTTCTCATGTTGAATAAGTTTGGCTAATTTTCTAAAAGCATGGAAAGCATCACTCTTGGATTTCAAAAACAAAGTCCAAGTAAATCTAGAATAATCATCAACAATAACAAGTCCATAGTAATTGCCACCTAAACTCATAGTTCTAGAAGGACCAAACAAATCAATGTGCAGTAATTCAAGTGGTCTTGAGGTGGAAACAATATTTTTACTTTGAAAAGAGATTTTGGTTTGTTTCCCCTTTTGACATGCATCACATAGTTAGTCCTTTTCAAATATGAGGTTTGTTAGTCCATTTACTAAGTCCTTTTTAATGAGTTATTCATATGGTGCATGTTAATGTAACTAGCTCTCCTATGCCACAACCATGATTCATCTAACTTACTCATTAGGCATGTAGTCTTGTGAAATAATGCATAGTCTATGGAAAGCAAATAAATGTTACCTTTTCTTTTGCCAATGTGGACTACTTCTCCACTTTTTCCATCACATATCATGCAGCAATCTTGATTGAAAGAAATTTTAAAACCTTTATCACATAACTGACTTATGCTTAGTAGATTATGCTTTAACCCTTCAACATATAGTACATTGCTGATTTTTGTGTTCAAGCTGTCACCAATGTTTCCTTCTCCTATGATCTTCCCTTTGTTGTTGTCTCCATAGGTAACATAGCCCCTATCTTTAAGTGTAAAATTTTTAAGCAAGGATTTGTCACTGGTCATATGTCTTGAGCAGCCACTATCAAGATACCATAAGGAGGAGCTTGCTCTAAGACATACCTACAAAAGAGACAAATCACTTCATAGAAGAAGGTACCCATTTGAGTTTGGGTCCAAAGGGGTTAGTTGTTTGCTTTTTCTTTTCTACCCAAATACACTCACCATTTGGGACATAAAATCTTCTTGCAAAACATTTACAAGATGTATGTCATTTTTCCATACAATAGTGACAAACAACAGTTTTATATGTATTTCTAAAGAACCTCTCTTGATTGAATCTTGGTTTCTTCTTCTTCTTCTGTTTTGAAGGTACAAATGTTGTCTTTTGAACATTTTTAAAGCTCTTTTTGTACCCCAATCCAGAAGTGTCACCAAACTGTTTTTGAGCACTCAACATATCATTCAAATCACATTTTCCTTTGTTGAGTTTTTCCAAGATATCAATCAACTCATTGTTCTTTGAAACAAGTTGCATATATTTTTCTTCTTGATTAAGTCTATACTCTTCAAAACTTTTTGCAGCATTTCATATTTGTCAATAGTTGTAGAGGAAGAGGCACAACCACAACCACTTGATTTATAACTTGAAGTATGTTTCTCATTTTCTTTTTTCAAGTTACAAACTTCAGTTTGTAATTCTCTAATTTTTGCAAGATGATTTTCAAGATTCTTCTTAAGCTTATTATTGGATTTAGCAAGCTTTTTAGCCTCTTTATGCATCTCTTGAAAAGCAAAAATGGCTTGACCAAGTTTCGAGGTTACCTCATCTTCTTCATCTAGAAGATCATCATTCTCTTTATTGACAATTGAAGTAAGGCATATGTTGGCTTCTTCTAATTCAGTGGAGGATTATGAGGTTGTAGAGTCATTGTCCTCCCAAGCAATGTAAGCTCTTCTTGGCTTTGCTTCTCTCTTGCCTTTGCTGTCACTTTGTTGTTTCTTAAAGTAGAATGAGCATTCTGATTTTATGTGGCCTGGTTTGCCACATTCAAAGCATGTGAAATTGTTGTCAATCTTCTTGATGTTGTTGGTGTTGTTGTTGGTATTGCTCTTGTTATTTCTTGAGAATTTTCTGCCCTTATTCTTCTTTAGAAATTTACTGAACTTTTTCACAATCAAGTTCATACTTTCTTCATCTTTCTCATCACTTAAGTTATCTTCTTTTTCTACCTTAGATGTTGCAGCCTTTAGTGCAATTCCCTTGCCTTTTCTATCTACATCTTCACCAAAGGTTAGTTGAGATAATTCTAGTTCATACTTAAGTAGCTTACCAAAAAGAGTAGCCATGGTCATTTGTGAGAGATCCTTAGATTCTTTGATAGCTGTCACTTTTGGTTGCCATGCTCTTGTGAGGCACTTCAAGATTTTGATGTTCAATTCTTCAACATCAAAGGTCTTCCCAAGTCTTAAGAGGTGATTCACTATGTGTGTGAATCTTGTTTGGAGCTGAGAGATACTTTCGTTTTGGTTCATCTTGAACATCTCATATTCATGTATCAAGGAGTGCTTTCTTGATCTCCTCACCTCTTTAGTTCCTTCATGGGTGATTTCCAGCATCTCCCCATTTCCTTGGCACTTGAACACCTTACTGTTCTGAAGAATTCATCAGAAGAAAGAGCAGAAGTTATCATGTTCTTGGCTTTAAAATCATACTGAGCAATCCTTTTTTCCTCATCATTCATCTCATCCTAATCTTTGGGAACCATGTTATTATCAACCACTTTGATTGGTACCCTAGGACCTTTTTCAATAGCATTCCAAGCACCTGGATCATTGGATTGAATAAAGATCTTCATCCTATTTTTCCAAAAACTGAAATGCTCCCCCTCAAACAAAGGAGGTCTGTTTAAGGAGGCACCTTCCTTAAAGGTTATTTGTGAAGTATTCATTTTTAAAAAAAAATAATCTTGAGTAACTTACAAGACCTAACTCTGATACCAATTGTAAAATATAGGAACACTTCACACTTAACCAAGAGGGGGGGTAAATTGGTTAGGCTTGGTAAATTAAAAAAAAATTCTTTGACAAAATCAGAGTTTTCCGTTTGGATCTTTATTCAATCTAATGTTCAGTCCAAGGTATTTAATAGCTCAAGATTGAATTAGCAAATAAGACAATATTATCCAATTAAACAAAATATCATCAAGAAAGAGATCAATATCAAGACACACAAGATTTATACTGGTTCACTTCAAATACTATGAAGCTACATCCAGTTTTCTTCCATTCAATACTAGAATGGAGTTCCACTATTGCAATATTTCTGTTCTTACAAGTAATAACAAAGTCTCTCTTTATCAACCCTAGATAAAGTTCAAAAATCTAAAATACTATTAGATTCTTAGAGATAATCCCACTGAGAACACTACTCAGTAAACTCCTAGAGAAACTCTATCTCTAGTTTACAAGCAAGAAACCCAATTACAATAGACAATCAACTACAAGTTATCAAAAGAATTACACCCACAAGGTTTAAGGAGAGAAAACACCTGATGATCCAATGAATGATATGCTTATGAATGAATATATCAGGTTGAATGATGAAAACAAACTCAAAACATCTCTTTCCTTAACCCTTGAAAAGTTCTTCTAGCTGCAAGAATCACTTAATAACTCATAAGAGTTTTAGTGAAGACAAGCACTCATAGAACCCAGAAAAATTACTAAGAAAGTGTTTAGAAAGCTTAGGTAGGCTCAGAATACGAATTGATCAAGTTACAAAACAAGCTGAGTAAGGGTTCTATTTATAACAAGCTTTTCTAACCATCAGTAATCAATTAAACGCGCTCAATAATCTATTATTTCACTTATGTAATCGATTAAACCAAGCAAGTAATCGATTAAAGGGTTCTATAAAAATCTGGGTTGAAGTAACGAACAGAATAATCAATTATTTTGATACGTAATCGATTAAAACAGGAAGTTTCATAACCATGAATTAAACTATGTAATCTATTACAGATTCTAGTAATCGATTAATGCAGGAAGCTTCATAATCATGAAATGGGCAGAGTAATCGATTACAAATTCTGGTAATCAATTAAAAGAAGCAAGATGTGTTAAGCATAGGCATATGATGTAATCGATTATAATATTTGGTAATCGATTAAGACAGAGAGATGGTATTTTCTATTAAGCCTATGTAATCGATTACAGTTCAACGGTAATCGATTAAAATGATCAACAAAGTAGTTTATGTGTAAGCCAAGGTAAATTAATTGATTAAAATCGATTACATTGTTCTTGAAAAGTTTTCCAGAAAGCACTAAGAACAATATAATCGATTATTACGAATAAGTAATCGATTAAGTCAGTAGAAAATATATTTTCCAAAAAACCTTTTGTTTTAACTATTAGACTTAAGCATTTTATCAGGCCCTTGTGAATTCTAATCATTTAAACCAATTTAATGAATGAATGATGTGAATGCAATATACTTGGATCATCAGCAATGCTTCTTTCTTTTACATTTAATCACACATAATTCTTCAATACTTCAAGGCATGTTGAAAGCTAAAACCAAGCTTTGATTCTTTGTCCATTCTTCAAGTAATTCCATTGAATCCAACAAGGTTTCCCCTTAGGTTTAATAGAACCTTTAGCAAAAGATGCACTTCCCTACTGGGCCAAAGACTGTTCAGCACTATCAAGCTCGTGCATTAGCTGAGTAAGATCTAGTTTTAGTTTGTTGATATTATAATTCATTCTGAACTGGTTGAAGTAGTGAGGTAGTGACTGTAGGAAGAGGTTAATCTTTACCTCATGATCAAACTTAATCCCATGGTCATCTGCTAGTTTATAGTTTGCTATCATTCTTAAACAATGATCTCACACACTTCTACTAGTCATCACGGTTTTGGTGATCACAACCAGCACATTTTGCCTAGCTGAACTACTAGGAGTAGCAAACATGCCATCAAGAGTCTGGAACATTTATGCTCCACTCTCAAGCATGTTTACTTGCTCCTGCAAGTGACTAACGAGACTGGCCAACAATGAAATGTAACATTCGTCTTCTCCCAATCAGAAAATTTCTTCTTTGTTTCCTTAGAATCATTTTCTTCTCAGGACAAAGTTGAGTTTCTTATATTGAAGAACAACATCCAAGTTAGTTTTCCATTGTTTGTAATTTGTACCATCCATAGGCTTTTGACTCGAGATAGTAGCTAACGGATTGAAAGACGACATTTTCTTAAAAAATTAAAGCACACAATTTACAATCATACAATAAACATACTAGTTGCAAGTAGATTCCTTAGCTACTTTTGTTCATTGTTACAATTCTTTAGTTATCCTTACAAGGCTTACGTTGGGTAAGTTATTTATAAAAAACTGAAATTGTTATTTGGGTCTTTGGTGCCATTACCATAGCCTTGATGAGAGGGTTAATAATTTTTCCAAAATTTGAATGTAATTAACTATCGTTTAATTTCAAAAAAATATCCTTAGTATCCAAGCATTGTTGAAGTTGGGTCGTATAGTACTTTACTAAAAAAAATTGAACTTGTTGAGATTCAATCAAATAAAATCTGGTCATCCTTATCCGATGGGACTTCACATGACAATTTTATTAATGGACCCACAATAGAGCCCCCATGTTTTAAAAAATAATTTTTTAATTTAAAACCTTCATCCATTCAATATTTTTGTTACAAGGAATTTTTTTAAAAAATAGTCCAATCATTAATCTAGAATATAAAAATTCATAATGATTATTAATTTGAATTCAAAATCATTTTTAAAATAATTAATCCAATCATTAATCTAGAATTCAAAATTCATAACGATCATTAATTTGAATTCAAAATTATTTTTTAAAATAATTAATTCAATCATTAATCTAAAATATGAAATTTATAATGATCATTAATTTGAATTCAAAATAAATTTTTAAAATAATTAATCCAATCATTAATCTAGAATTTGAAATTTATAATGATAATTAATTTGAATAAAATCAATATAAAAACAAATACAATCATCAATCTAGAATTTGAAATTCATAATAATCATTAAGTTGAATAAAATTTTAAACATAATTTCCTAAATTATCTCATTATTGTCATAATGATCATTAATCTAGTCGTTGAAACATAATAACCATTAATAAAATAATTTAAAATCAAAACAATAAGGACCATTAATTAAGCAACGGTCATAAATCTTAATTTTCTAAATTATCTCATTATTGCCATAATGATCATTAATCTAGTCGTTGGGACATAATAAACATTAATAAAATAATTTAAATTCAAAATCAATAATGACCATTAATTAACCAACAGTCATAAACCTTAATTTCCTTAATTCTCTCATTATTTTCATAATTATCATCAATCAAATAATTTTAATTCTAAATCAATTAAAATTACCATTAACATAACAGAATATATGCATGATCCATTAATCATCAATACTGTGATATGACACAAATATTTTAAATATGGCATGTTATCACACTAATAATGCTATCACATATAATCCATCTATTCATAAAATGGTAATTATAAAACTTTAATTCATTTTTTCCTTAAAAAATAATTTTAAAAAAAGAACTTTTTCTCCCTTTGCTATTTTTCGAACCAATCTGTCATGGACCTCCGATCACATAGCCCATCATATGGATAGAACCGCCATGAAGAGAGGAGCACGCAGCCATTTGAACCACCAGAAAAGGACACCGGATGTGCTCTGGTTCTGGTTCTGGTTCCCATCATTTTTATGTCCTCTTTCATGCTATGGCGTTGGATTTTCCATAAAAGCTTCGAATAGTCACAAACAGACTCAAATAGTGACGGATATACATCTTTTGGATACAAAAATTGAACCTTCTCTCTTACAAAAAAAAATGCTAAACAAAAGAAAATTTCAAGAAGGAAACCTGATCATAAGGGACCAACCTCCTTGTTACATATCCAAAAGAAATACATTCAAATGTTCTACCATGGATGAAAGCACATATTTTATAAAGTCATACATCTTATGAAAAAAATTATAAAAAAAAAACATAGCATATGTGTAATCCAACATAAACATAGAACTATATGTGCCATATAACATAAAAGACTAGATCAACATCAAACGTACAACCAAGGCTCTGATACCAATTGAAGGATTCCATTGAATTTGCAGAAGCATATTCGACCTAGTACGTTTAAATGTTATAAGATCATCCTTGTCTTTCTAATCAAAAGGAGATGATTACCTCTTGAAGCGTGAATTCAATATCCTCATTTTTCTTTGGTGAGTCCTCTCTCAGCCTCCTCAATCGACTACGAATGATAAATCTTCCGTACTATTCTCGAATAAGGGAGAGGGAAAATGTGTAGGCATTTTTCTATTTCAAAGAGATGATGGCAGCTGTTGTCTTTGTCTAGAGCAAATAGGATTATTATATAGGAGACTAAGAAACATAAAACTAGGTCTCTTGGACCCTTCCCATATACTTAAGCCCAATAGCTTTTGTATAAAGAGCATCCCAACAAAAGTCTCCCCATCCAGGCTACAAGCATGGTTAGCTAGCTTGTCCACACACCTATTAGCTTCATTGCACATATGATTAATCTGAAAATGATTAATCATCCTGATAAACTTCTGGATAGCTTGAATTAGTCTCTACCTCAAAGCACTACCTTCACTACCACTTCTAATATATCCATCTTCCATCATGATCCCTTATCAGCCCGCCACAAGATGCAGTCTCACCCACTCCTTTAACTACTCCATCAGTGTTCAAACAAACCCAATGCTAGGGAGGGAATTTCCAAGCTACCTAGATCTCCATGGTAGCACCCATACACTATTATAATAAATTAATAATATACTAGTTTGGCAATACCAACTGATGCAATGTCACTCCCATGTTCTATAAACTAATAATAATAATAATAATAATATATTTGATATTAGTAAATTAAAATGTAGAAAAAGGATTTGCGAGAAATGAGTCTTACTTTTACATTGAAAGATGGAAGCACTTGACACAAAAAGGAGCACCAGAAGAGGAGATGCTTTTCCTTTTGTTGTGTTGTATTAGCTTATTTCGTTTCTTATGTTCATTAACACAAAGCTATAGTTTTAGAATAATGAAACATGCCTCCATAAGTGATTTTCTCCTGTAGCCCAACTATACATGAAAACACAAGGGGTGATCACTAGCATTAGCATTTTGACGAAGATCCAAACCAAAGAGGATGCCTTTGAATATGATTGAGCTACTCCATCTCCTTCTTTGTACTTCTTCTGCTTGTTACTTAAAAGATCTCTATTTTTCTTGGTTTTTGTAGAAGAACATTTAAAACTCAGTATATTCATATGATCTGCACTGAAACCCACTCAACCCGAAAGTGTATTTGGATAGAAACAAGCCTATATTACAAGCTAGTGGGTCTTTGCAATTTGAGCCTTTTGGGCCCAAATCTGCCCGATGAACACTTGAGCCCAATGCTCTGGCCTAGGTGAGGCATCCTCACCACCGTAGAGCTGAATTAAGTTGGAAAAAACTCGAAATTGCTTCTCTTGTCAAAGGGAAGAATATGCATCCAAACAGTAGAAGCCAAAGGATAATCCCTTAGCATATGTAAAATGGATTCCTCAGACAAATTACAATGATGGCGCAGACAGTGAACACCACTCCATTTGGCTTCTGTTTCTCGTACTTAGTATGACATGCTTAACTAACCAAATAAAGCTTATGAGTCTTTCTGGAACTTTCAGTTTCCAAATCTTCCTTCAATTGTCATCATGCGTAATATTGTCAACCCTTGTAGGCACTAGCAATAGAAAAATTTCCTAACTTGTCCCCTGGCCAAATGTGCCTGTCATCCTCTTCATCCACAGCTAGAGGAAGAGTAGCAAAGATCCTTTGAACCATCTCAGCTGCTAACACCCCATAAAGTAATTCCTAGCTCCACTCATGATGATCATTTAGAATATCCTTAACTCTTGAGGTCCATAATCTTTAGCGGAAGATGGGTAGTATAATCAATAAGTTTGGGATGCCTATCTACCCACTTATCATGCCACACACTGATACTAGACCCATTTCTAATAGCCCACATCTCAGCTTCTACCAAAGTTGGCCACACATTGACTAAGGTTTTCCATTGAGTGGAATCAATCACTTTAGCCTCAAGCATATTCCCTTACATGTTGTTTCTTCCATATTTACCTTTGAGGACCTCAGCCCAAAGCCCACCATCACCTTTCCTATAGACCCAAGCTATCTTCATCAGACAAGCTTTATTCATGGCTATAACATTAGCCATAACCATGCCCCCATGATCCTTTAGAGGCATCACCTTTTTCCAATTAACCATGGATTTTCCTATGACCATTTCCCCCCCCCCCCCCACACATCCAAATAAAAGATCTTTTGAGCCTTTGAATCTCATTTAGAACCCCGTTAAGAACGACCATAGACATATTGAATAGATTATAAGAGATTATATTACTGATTTAGCAAGGTAATCCTCCCTGCAAATGAGAGATCTTCGAAATGTACCTAGGCTCTTTCCTTTTTAGGCAAGTAGATGAAGATAACTTTATTATTTGATTTTTGTTCTCTTTCTGGGAGAATCTTAATCCTATTTTTATTTGATTTTTGTTATCTTTTTGCTCTACTTTCTCTATTAAATGGATATTTGAGTGAATGCACAATATACTTAATAGTTATATAGAATCTTTACATAGAATTATCGTTGTTATACTTTCTCTATTAAATGGATTTTTGTTCTCTTTTGGTTGCAATACATGCACTTATTCCAAAATAGTTCATTGAAAATGGCATGTGTGAGATATAGTTGGCACACATGGTAGCCTTTTAAGCTAGCAGCCTCAATCATTAGTCTAATTGTGTCCATCATTGGAACTAGTGAATTTACTTAAATATAGTCCAATCCAGGTCCTGAAGGAAACCTTTAGCCACCAACTACATAAATTATTTTGCAATTGTGCCATCTGGTTTCAGTCTGAACTTTAAATAATAAACATTTGTTATTTTATATTTTAGGAATTTGTACATTTCACTATATTGCTTAATCACATGCCGGAACAACAACAACCACAACACAATGACCAACATCAACAACAACATAATGATCAACCACATCACCAGGAGCAACAACAAAATGACCAGCAAGAAGATGACCAGCAACAACAACAAGATGACCAGTAAAGGGACTACAACAATGACTATTTTGATTATTGACACAACATTTTATGATGAGTATTGGCTTAATAGATATGGTGTTTTTATGACTCACTTTGAATTTTAGATAATTTATTTGGGATGAATGAATTTGAATATTTCGGTAATTGCATATATGTTACAGTTTCAATATTGTCATTAAATACTAGAAATGACAATTACATATTCATAAATAACAAACGGTGCTAAAAAAAATAAAAATAAATAAACAAAATAGACAATTAGTTACCCACAGAAATTTCCGACGGAATTTTTCGTCGATAATGTCTCAAAGTTTTTTCCGACGGATTTTACCCGTCGGTAATTTCTCACGTGTCATTTCCGACGGATTTGTTCTGTCCGAAATTTCCCACAGGTCATTTCGTCGCTAATTTCCGATCGTTTTAGCGACGGATTTTTGTCCGTAGAAAATTTCATTTTTCCGACGAATTTTGTGGTTTAGCGACGGATTTCATTCATCGGAAAATAGATTTTTTTTTGTAGTGGATGAACACACAAACCCAGATCCCGACACCAACCCAAACACAACCCCAAACCCATCAAGCTGGAAACAAGGAGGAATGGTTAGCCATCGTCAAATGGAGTTCAAAATCTGGATGTTTATGTTTTTTGTTTAATATCACTAGCTACCTTTGAAGATATTTATTTTTTGTATGACTAGTATTGGTAGCAATGTCTGGTTTATTTTGTTGGACAAATGTATGGTTTATTTTGCCAGACAAATGTATGGCTTAATTGAGTAAAAGTAATTTTTGTTTGATCAATTATTGTGTTTTGTATTGGTATAATTTAGTCTGAGACTTGTTTATGCATTGTATCAATCACAGGTGACACATAAATGAGTTATTCAAGACTGCCTTGGGCTATTTTAAATTGTCCACATTGGTCAAAAGATTTTTAAAAAGTTCAGAATGGTCCTTTAAGTTTTTTAAAAGGTTCAAATTGGTTGTTTATCTTCTTGAATTAGTTAAAATTGGTCCTTAACAATCATTCTCTTCAACCATTTCCTACAGCTGCTCAAAGAATTCTGCAGATTCGATATCCTCTTCCTTTATCTCAAAATAAAACAACTAACCTTGAAATGTTTGCAACCCCAGAATTGTCTTCCGTGGTGTTTAATTGTCAAGGAGGTTCTCAAAATCACTTAATGTCCACAATCACATGTAGGTACCCCCAATTGTTTGTGCCACTCATGGACATGCCTTGTGAACTAGTGCCTCTGGGAGAGCCTGATCGACACATGCACCCAAACGAGCTTGATTCCATTGCTGATAAAAGGAAATTGATCTTTTAACTTCAAAATTTGGGGAAGAACATTAGGAGCTAGGAACCCTAATTTTTTTTCAATTTTGGGAACAACAATCCCTTCTTAAATAAACACTTAAATAAATAAACCAACTAAGATAAAAAAAAAAAAAAAAAATTACACATCAGCGCCAACATGTATAGTTAACAGCTACTATTAACAACATGGACAACCAAGTGACAGAAAGGACCAATCTAATCATTTTTAAATAAATGAAGAACTAAATTAAACATTTTAAAAGATAAAAAAAACCCAATTTGAATCAATAAATAAGATCAAAGACTTAATAGGTCATTTGGCCAAATAAAATTAATAAATTGATGGGCCATAGTTTAGCATATGAGCGATCGGCAAATATGTCGCAATCTCATGTCTATTTGTGGCAATTAGTCCAAATAAAAAAAAAAATCGTCTTTCTTTTTTAATAAAAAAATTCTTTCCTTTTCGCCTTCGCCACGTTTTGACAATACTGCTGTTTTTAAAGACTTTCTATACATTATCTACAATCAATTCTATTAAATCTTCAAATTAGACAACAAAAAATAAGATTAATTTTTTACCGTGAATAAATAACTCATATACTACACAAATATTTATAAATATGAATAAAATTTAATAATATTTAGTTAAAATTTAATTAAATTATAAAAATATTTAATTGATAAAAATGGTTTAATAAAGGAATTGTAAATATCTCACCATATTTATTATAAATTTAAAATAATCAAATTCAATATTTTATGCTATTATAATTTAATTAAAGAAGAATAAATATTAATTTTATCTAATGTAAAAGTTAAAAAAATGTGTTATAAAAATAAAGTAAAAAATACAAAGTAAAAGAAAGATCATTACTAGGATTATTTTGTTTAAGAAAATGCATCTCAAATTTATTACTCTCTCCCTCCATTTCTATTTATAAGACTAAATTATTTAATTCATCAAGATTAAGGCATCTTCGAATACTAGTCACTGAAAAATCCATAAGATTCTCCTTCTCATCTCAGATGGACATGACAAAAGGAATGGATTGGATCAGATAATAATCTTATCAGATAGTATCGAATAGGAAAAGGAGGGGAACTGACACTACTAATTTAGTTGATAACAATAAATTTATTCAAAATTATATTTTTTTCTAAAACTACTCATTTCATTAATACTCATTTTTTCTTGATATAAACCTTCTCTCTTCTAATTAATTGTCTATCAATATAATTAATTAGGTGTATTTTAGTTTTAAAATAATTAATGAAAAGATAATTTGCATTAGATCTTATAAAAAGGAAGAAGCATAACTTTTAATTTGAGTGTTATAAAAAGAAACAATGGAAGTGTATTGGAGTAGTTTTCAATAAAACTAAATGATAAATTCAATACTAAAAAACTAGTTTTAACGACGCAAGGTCAATGATGATTCTCCCGAACCAGTCGTCATTTTCAAAGCGGTGACATTTTCTGTAAATACAAAAAACATCTCAATGAAGCCGTGACGTTTTTGTAAATACAAATAACATTTCAATGACATTTTTTGTGAAAACTTAGTTGAAATCGCAAAATGATGCTGATTTTTGTGAAAACCATCATCGAAATCGAGTATTCAAATAACATTGTTTTCGAAAACCGTCTTTGAATAAAGTCATTTTTTTTTGTTCTGACTCGCGCCCTAGCCCTCTTCGCCTTCGCTCACTCTGTCTTTGAATGAGGCCATTTTCACTCCTCTGAAGGTTCTAGAGAGAGTACAGAGGAAAAGTCATAGCAAGGTTGAACTTCTCTCTCTGATCCCAAAGCCACCCGTTGAGGAGGAGAAAAAACCCCAAGAGGAAGAAAAGACCAAACTAGAGGAGAAGAAACAAGAGGAATGGAAAACAGAAAGACTCAGGGCTAAATGGAAGCCGCAACACGCAAAGATTCTTGGGGCTCGAGGTAAACTTCTGCAATTGGCTTGAGATGAAGGGGGGAGGCACCAACAATAAAAGAGGAAAGGTTTTCCTGTGAGTTTTTCTGTAAAAGGGCAAAAGGGAATTGTGAGGAGGGGGCATGTGTAATTTTCTCTTCTTAAAGAACATAGCTTGTATTTGGGCATTCAACTGTTAATAGAAGGTAGACTTTGATTCGGTAGTCCCTTTTAATTTCCTTTGTCATGTTTTGTTGTTCAATTATTGTATAAAGAATATGTCTCCTACTAGATGTTCATTTGATGTCCCATGAATGGCTCTATATTGTTAAATTGTGATGTGGTTGATGTTGTTCATGGATTGAGACTTTTTTTATTTTATCTTTGTTGCCCTCAAGTTGTATGGTGGAATGACTTAACAACTAGACTTATAAATTTATGTGTTCATCAGTTCATATCTACGCGTTCAATGTTTCTCTAGCTATTTCATTCACAACAATGCATTGGGTTAATTTTTCCTTTTGTGTTCTCATAGTATAATAAAAGTCAGTATGTATAGTTTGAAATTTGACTTTGTCTGTATAATTTGATCCTTGAGTTGGTGTTGGTCTCACTGTTTTAATGATAAATGCACATGAGTATACCTTTTTTATTTATTTTTACTTGACTTGTCAATGCAATGATAAAAACATGATTTTCGTTCATGAATTCAAAGGTAGTTTACACATGTTTGGAATTAAGAGTGTATATATTAGTTTGCAAATTTGCTGTAAATTTCGTGATAAACAATAGCATATATAAACTATTGTTCTATCATAGCAAGGTTATGTTTTTTCTTGTTCAGCATGATCTACAAATGAATTTGAACCTTGAACTAGATTCATGAGTTGCTAAGTGGTGGATTTTGTTTAGTTTTTTGTTGCTATCTGTCCTTTTTATTATTATTGCTATTCAATTCAGATATGTATCTACAGAGGATGGTATAAAAGATGCTTTCAGCTTATGATTCTTTAGTTTTTTTGGTGTTGCCCGTTAACTAAAAAAGAATTCATTGTGAAGCTATTAGAATGGAATGAATTTGCCACTGATGTCATGGATCCTTTTCCTTTTCTTTGTTTTTGGATATGTTGTCATATAGCTTTTGCTCTTAAACTGTTACTCATTCACCGCATATCATGAATTGTATATTTTCTCATGTCAATGCATTTTCTAAAGTTTAATGTCTAATTGTTAGTCCATTTAAATGATTCTTGTTTCACAACATTTGAACTTTTAATCATTTTCCATATTTCTTTTTTTATTTTTTTGTTTTTGTTTTTGGAGCAGTGACCATTGTGCTACTTCATTTACTGACCTTTATCGAAGCTGCCCTAAGTGTTCCATTGAAATCTGCCTTAATTGTTGCAAAGAAATATGCAATGGAAGTATATCACCCGGTTTGAACTGAAGTTTCAATCTGTCTTGTGATTTAAGGACTTCAAAAAGTCATAGAGATATTTTTACCAAATGGAGTGCTAACAGTGATGGAAGTATTAGATGTTCTCCAAAAGAAATGAGGGGTTGTGGTGGCTCTGTGTTGGAGCTGAAGCGCATGTTTCCAAATGGATGGATATCAGACTTAGAAGCCAAAGCTCGTAACATGCTAAAAACTTATTGCAAAACTGACCAAGCAACTCTTTAGAAAGAAGCAGCATCAAGTTGCAATTCTATGATAAAAGCAGCTTTTAGAGATGGCACAAATGATAATAACTTATATTGTTCATTGTCAAGTGACCTCATAAATGAAGGGTAGTTTCACCTCATAAATGAAGGGTAGTTTCTCTTCCAAAAACATTGGACTAAGGGTGAACCAATTATAGTTCGTGATGTTCTTAACCAGCGGACAGGTATAAGTTGGGAGCCAATGGTCACATGGCGTGTGCTATGTGAAAATGTGGGACCATCACTTCCCCACAATATCATTTTCTAAATAACTTAAATTGTGCAGGTACAAGGCATATGAGGTGATGTACTGATGTGATATTTCTCTTATATCCAAATGGACAATAGCTATTGATTTCCATTAATCAAGTTCTTTTTTATTCTTTGGAATCCACATATCATAAGCTTCAATTGTCAATTGCTTCTTAATATTAAAGTGCAACATTTTACAATGTTTTCCATGCATGTATAATACAAGAATGTGGACTAACATTCATCCTTCTAAAACTTTACAGGTAGAAATCAACACTCGTATGTTCTTTAAGGGTTACACACAAGTAAGAACATATAGAAATCTCTGCCCAGAGATGTTGAAGCTAAGTCTACAGAATTTTTTTTCCCAGATAAGTCTTGTCTTTATCATGGACCCTTGTCCATGTAAAGCATAGCAAAATGTGATGCTAAATATTTCCTTTTGACAACATCACTAACAGGACAATGTGTTAAATACGTATCCATTTTTCTGGAAATGTGAGATATCTTATGTTGTCAATCATTTATTTATCTTCTTCATAGTATAATTATCATAGACTATAGTTTAAGAAATAAAAGAATGCTTCTTAAATGTGTTTTTGCATTCTTCCAATTTAACTTTGTATTGGCTTGCCCAAGTATACTTGCATATTTTGGCATATGCTTATAGTATGTTCAATGCTTATAAAATACATTTTGTTGTTCTTAGGATAAAATGTCTTATTGTTTATTTGTTTTTGTTTTGAAATTTCTAGAGGAAGAAGAAGCATTATTAGTTGTAGCTACTATAGCATGGGGACTACGCAAGTGCTCACACACTGTAGTGCTGATATTGATAATTATAATTGCAATAAGATCTCGTATCGTCCATGATGTTTATAGTAAGTTCAATGGCCAACCGTTTCCTCCTTTGTTCTTTATATATTTGGTTATTAATATACTATTAATAAGGAATTATTCTTATTTGTATTTTCTGTATGCATAAGATGTTGGCCCTGCTGTTACCAATTTTGTAGTTTTCATCCACCATTAATATGAAGAGTTTTACAATACCAGTAAACCACAAGGTTTCACCTGTTCAAATCACTCAAGTTTTCAAATCAAGTGAAAAACATGAGTTACAATAATGATGTGGCAATTTCTTCTATATCTATAGAGTGGAGAGTTTTACATGGACTTTTCATCAAATTGAAACTTTCTTTGAAACATTGTATTGTCTTTAGAGTAGTTTGAGATGTAGAAGTGATTTACTAACTGCATACTCTTTCTGCATGCAGTGATTTTCTTTTTAATTTATCTTTTGAGCAATGCAATCAATTATAAATTACGCTAAGCTTTTATCCTTCTATGTGAAGCACAGATTGCCCTTCAATTCATTCTTCAACTTGATTTGATCTCCAAAACTTTAGACCTGAAGGGTTCATATGCTTTTCAGATTCTCTCACAATTAGGTAATATTTTTTATGCAAGAATAAGCTTGACATGTGTTTTCACTTTTGGTGAAAATGTAAAATTTCTATAACCTCAACAAAGTTATTCCATATAATTATGATATCATTATTGTGATTTGTGAATGTTGCAAGCCTGCTTAATCATATCCATTCTGTGGGTTTCTTCCAAATATCAGTTCTCACTTGCTTCTGTGCAATTCACAATCATGGGCCACAAACACTCCTTTTATTTTCAGCTATTGTACGACAAACATCTTGCCCTCCAATTGGATTTAGCATCTTGAGAGCTTTCTTGATCAAACTAGTTTGTGTAGATCTAGTGAGAGCCAGGGATCTCATGGTACGACTCCAGCAAATATTGAATATGCTTGAGGATTTCCATTTCATTTTATTTTGCTAAATAAATTCCTTGTTATTAACACTTATTCTTCTGTTACTTGATTGGTTTTAGCAAATTAAGCTACATATTTAGCCAAAAGTGTTTGATGGATGTTAATTTTCTAACCATTCTATTTAATTATTCAGAGATAAAGACTATATCATATATAGAGGTCATAAGTGGGAGTGGTATGGTGAAGAAGAAAAAAACGTTTTCTAAGGATTATGTTATAAACCGTCTTAGAAAGTGAACTTTCTAAGATAGTTTCTGGAACAACCGTTTTAGAAACATCAATTTTTTAACATTAAAAAAAAACAAATTTTAAGACGGTTTCATGAAGAACCGATGTAGAAAGAACAAATCTAAGACAATTTAAAAACTGTCGAACAAAGTCAACACTTTTCACGACAACGACTTCAAACACGATTTTTGAACCATCGTGGAATGTGTTAAAGAATCGACGTGAAAAATATTTTTTCAGTATTGATTGTTTAACTCTCTTTTTGTTACAACATGATATTGATATTTTATCTTGATTATTAAAGAGGAGACTAAACATTGACCCGTAAGAGTCATTATGTTAATAATTTGTATCCAATTCATTACATAATTTAAAAGAATTTAATTTATATATACTATTAGTGTAAAATTATTTTAGACCTTTAGATTGAATTTAATTATGGGTCTTGCTAATTACTTTCTCTATTTCTTTTTATGTGTCGTTTGTAAAAATTAAGAAAGACAATAAATGTTTTTTATTCTAATAAAATGGTCATGATGTTCCTTTTTTTATCCCTTTTTCTTCTTATTTAACAATAAATGCATGTATAAAATAATTAAATACTTAAAAAATAAGTAAGGATAAAATTGATAAATGAGTAATTAAGGTGATCTTAAACTTTACCAAACATATAAATAAAAACAATTTTTAAAAAAAAAAAATCAACACATAAAAAGAAACAAAGAAACTAGTATCTAAGATCACTAGTTAAGAAAAAAAAAAGATTTCATTGAAAATAATATGGAAATACATCTTAAAATCATAAGAAAGTGTATTTTTAAGTATTTTAGTACAATTTTTTTTTTCTTTTACTTCCTCAACTAATTAGTATTTTAACAAAACTGGTCAGCATTAGTCTTTAATTACTTAAGGTAAATTTTTATTAGATACTACTATATTTTATATAGATAATGTATATAAATTAAATTTTATTAAGAATAAAGTTTTCATAATATCCCCATATTACTTTCTTTGAGAGCCATTAGTTTTGTAGATTTGCTGCCTAGTAACGCCATCATTACTAGTTGAAACTAGATAAAGATTTTTTTTTTTTAACTTTTATAACAACTTGTGGGTTGGCATGCATTCATTGGTTATTTTGATCAATAATATAAAATGCTGAGTTCTACAAAACACCGTTTATGGTTGTTAAAAGAAATTCCAACTTGTTGCTCTACAAATTAAGGGTGGCGGCGTGCTGCTATAAAAATAAATTTCTCAGAACTGTATGTAGGTATAGTTTGTGCACTTTAACTAAAGAAAAAAAGGCTACTTAATGTAATTTTTAAGTAATTAAACATTTTTATAATAAAAAAACTGTAACATTTAATATTATTAATATGCTTAACTTGTAATTCTAATAAAAATATTTATCATTTTTTAATCAATACTTTTAGAACAGTCATTAACACTTAACGAGACTCTTAAATAAAAGTATTTTGTTAACATTAATTCATGGACTTGATTTTAAATAACAAGGAATAAAAATGTTTTTAATTAAAAAATAAATATTTATTACATAAAAAATACAACAACGGTGATTAGTTTTTTAATAAGAAAAAAATTTCAATGTCTGTTGTTTAAAAGTATTCATTAAAGGTTAATATCATCAAAACCGTAAATAAAGTAATAAATATACTGTTATTTAACCTCTCTTCCCCAGTTAGTACAAACTTGATATACTTATTACAAATTTACAATAACACAAACTTACCAAATTTAAAATAGAAACTTAACGAATTTCTCCCTCTAACACCAAGCAGTTTTTTCTTTTTTCTTTTTGACTTCTGACCTTCACCAACTGCTTTATATTCACTAGCACACTTTGATGAATGAGGTGGTTCCTCTGCCTCTTGGTCATAAGCATGCACGGCATAGTGAGGAAAATCAGAAACACATGGGTTCGAGGTAGAGGGGTTAGCCAGATAAAGAAGAGTAAATTGTTATTTTATTATTATTATTATGAAGAGGAACTTATTTTAACCCTTTCTTTATTTTGTGTTTTTAATATAAAACTTTTTATTTTTAAATGAGAAATAATTTTACTTTTAGTCTTTATACTTTCTATTAAAATTGATTTTAATGCTTATATTTTTTTAATTGATTAATTTAGTATTCTAACTTCAGAAAATACATGAACTTAATCCATCTTTATATTTGAATTTAATATTTAATGATGATTTCTTATTGACACGGAATTGGGAGGGAGATTAAGCTCACATATTGTATAAAGTTAAAGGACTAAATTTATCAATTTAAAAATATAAACACCTAAATTAAGTTTAATTGAAAATACAGAAACCAAAAACATATTTTAATTCTTTTTAAATTTACACTAAATTTATCATTGAACACGTGAATTGATAGACATAAGTTGTTTTAATTTTTCTTTATTCATAAAAATTAAACTCAAATACTAAAATTTTACATTAACTCACATACATTACTCAATCGAATTAGATCATTTTGATATAAGTTCTTACAATTTAATCAAATATCTTGATTTGGAGTCATTGTTAACACTTATAAAAAAATTATTGTTCATGATTATCCATTAATTTCATCCGACTCAAATAAGATTATTAACACAAAATATACACAACATCTCAATTTTAAAAATATGCTACACTTATATCTAATTTTCTTCAAGTCCCATAAATGCTTACTCAAACACCATGAAATCCAAGTGCTTTATACCAAATCATGAAGAACAAAAAGTAAGATTATAATGGCATTAGGGATTCTCACCAGCTCAGTGGCCACACTTTTTGTTGTCACCTACATCTGCCCAATGTGTTTTCATCCGGTGATGGATCAATTATCCTTTGCTCTAAATAATTGTTCATCTTACTGTTTGATTATGTGAATGTGAGATATCTCTTATTTTAGTTTCAGTTTCCACATAGCATGGGCCTCGTTTGCGCAAAATAAAAGACTGGGACCACTCCTCAAGGGGGTGTTTGGTTATTATAGTCATAGAAGAGGATGTTCTATTATGTTCTCTGATTTATTCCAATTGAAATTAATAAGTTTGATTTGACCGGAGTGCAAAAGACAACTTGAAGTTCTAGAGCCATGCTTGGTAAAAGTAGTTAGGACCAATCATTTTAAGTTACAATATATTTTTTCCATAAAAAGTAATATGATTTTTTAACCCAATTGAATTATATATTATGTGATTCATATATTTAATCTTATTTAATAGAATTCTTTGGTACAATCATGTACCAATTTGATAAAATTATAATAGACAATAAAAATTTTCTTCAAATATTTAATATAATTACATTTTCAAGATTTAAATTTAAGATCTTTAATTAAATTGAAATAACATTACATTAATTAATTCATATATTTGGTGATATTTCATTTAATAGATTGTTTTCAAACAAAAGAATTTGATTTTATATAAAACAAATTAAACTTTTATGTGTGTGTCTGCGTGTATTTTTTTTCTATATATTGTTATTATAATATTGAAATTAATTTACAGTTACCGTAAACTACAAGAATTAAATTAATGACAACTATCACACTTAAAAATATCATACTTCTATTCGTGCATGTAATATTATCTTTTATTTATTTTTTATTCTTCAATAATTTGTGATTTTAAAAAAATATCGTGTGTGTGTTCTGTGTGTGCGCGCGCGCGCCATAATTTTAACACTACAATTTTTAACACTACACTTTTAAACAATTTTAATCATTTTTATTATTCATAAATATTAAATAGTTTTGCTAACAACGTAAAATATATTTCATTTTTTTCAGCCGATATATTTAAATTTTATTCAGTTATTTTATTAAATATTAAAAGATATACAACATTATTGATCGATTATGAATTTGTGAATTATGATTACCATTTTAAAGTGACAGGGATAGTCGGCATGCAAATCAGCCAGTACTTTTTTAGTTCTTTTACGCTAAAACGTGTTCAATCAATCCATTCATTCGATTTCTCTTTAAAAATATCTGAGCATGCCCACCTAAATCCTATGATACAAGTTCATGATTATTTTTTAAAAAATAACTGTTTTTAAACAATCTTAAAAAGTGAACAAACTAAAGCTATCATTTCTTTAAAATAAATTAAAACATATACACAATTACACATTTAGTAACAATTGGTCTAGTGGTGAAAAAGATTGAAATAATTGGTAAATACATAAAGACTTAGTTTAGATTTTCATATCACAATTGTAAAAAAAAAAAAAATAGTAACAATACAAGTGCAAACAATTTAATATCTCATGAGCGCAATGTTAATTGTCACTTTAAATTTAATACTTCATTAAATAAATTTGATATGTATCATTGTTGAATTAAAATCAAAATATTGAATGGTTATATACATAGAGAGAGAAGGGGGGGGGGGATAACTCTTTTTGAAAAACATTTAGACAACCTTAGTATATAAAATTTTGTTAATCTAACTTTGAATATTTTCATAGTAATTAACAATCATCCACACCAAACTTTAGATAAATTGAATATTTGTAGATATAATCTTTTACTTAAAATTTAGAATTTAATAGTGATACAATAGTAGTGTAACATAATTTTACACTGTGATTCAATCATAAATAACTACTGTTTATATAACTTTTAAAATAATTTTTACAAAAGTAAACAAATTTATCATACGTTGTGATTTGTGATTTGTGATTAGATGAAAGTGTAAAAATAATTCATAGTCTTTTTCACTAAAAGTTATTTGTATTTTTAAAAATTATATTTTAATTAATTTTCTAATGAAGTATTAAATATTTTTAAAATTGTATAAGTTTGTGTAGACTAAATTTATTCAATAGAAATTTTAATTTGATAGCTAGATTAATAAAATTTAAAATATACAGAGAATTATTGAATAAAATAATTTTACCTAGAGTTATTCTTAGAGTAAAATACACAATTTAGAAGAAAAAATTTGAATCATCATGACATTAGTGGAAGTATCAATCAATTTTGTTGATGATTAATCTTTATCGAAAAATCTAACTGATCATCTATAATGGAACCTTTCTTTCCAATTACATTTTTCATTTCATTTACAAACAAACTCGAAGCCACTAGCGGATCTACATTAGATCCAGGGGGTGCACTTGCACCCCCTTAATTTTAAAAATTCATAAGTAAATATTTTCTTAAGAATTTTTTTAAGTAAAATTATATATTTTTGTATTTTATTTTTTCTATATTTATATATTTGAATCCCCTAATTTTAATTTGTATAATTTGTCCCCACTGATTCATAGTCCTGGTTTAAAAAAATTATATATAATTATCTAATATTTTTATATTTTGTCTCCCCTAATTTTATATATTTGAACACATTACTCTCATATTTTTATATTTTCATATTTTATACTTTTTAATTTTATATATTTGAACCCACTATTCTCAATTTTTTATTTAAATATTTAACTTAAAAATTCAATTTTTATTTTTTAAATAAATTACCCCCACTAACCCAGGATCCTAGATCCGCCACTGCTCGAAGCCTTTTAGAATATAAGTAAATGTTACTTATAAGATTACAAATGTCAGATTTATTTTAAATTTAATATATGTGATCGTTGAGTTGCTATCAAAATATTTAATAGTTAAATTAATAAAATTTCAAATGTACAAAAATTAACTATCAAACAAGTTGATCAACAGATTATTTTCACTTAACTAGTGATCTCGAATTCAAATCATAAATATGTAATTGCATTTAATATTTGAAGAGAGAAGATCATTTTTGACTCAAATAAGACTACATGTGGTTTTAAAAAATGTAGAAAAATTATTAAAAAGCATAACTTTTCATTATTTTTTTTAGAAGATGAACTTTTATACTTTATACCGTTACTTGAAGGAGGATTAAGTACATTAACTCAACAAGATACACAGAAAATAAAAATCAACATATAACTGGTCCGCTATATAGATTATAGCCTATAAATTTTAAATTTTTTTTCAAAAAATAATGGGCCAAATCGGAACAAGATCCAAAATCGAACTAAAATAAAAATTTTAAAACTTAATATATTAAAATAAAATTTTTAAATCTTAATATATTAAAATGAAATTTAATAATAACACCCTCACCTTTTACTCTTTGCATACTTTTTTTTAATATTCTCAAAATGCTCTCTTCTCTCTAGCTTTCACACACCCACTTTCCCACATCTTATTGAAACTAGTTTTTATAATAGTTATGTTCTAATACATTAGAGTTTCTATAATGTAATTTTTTTATACACTACAAGAACTAGTTTTTGTAATATAAAAATTTATATTACAAACTAATTTCCTTCATGTAAAAGTATTATAAAAATTAGGTTTTGTAATATATAAAAAATAGAATATTACAGAAAATAATTCCATATATTGATTTTTTATTACAGAAATTAGTTTTCATAATATACGTAACTTTGCAAAAATTAGTTTATGTAAAAGGACATTTATATAAAAAATATACAAAAAGTAGAAGGCAGTGCAGAAAGCAATTAAAGACTGTAAATAGCATCCCCTATCACAGCCTATAAAGGACCATATTTTTGGTAAAAACACAATGGGCGAAATGGAAGGAGAATAAACAAAATATACTCGCCTATTCCTACAATTCAAAATTGAACACATTTGATACGGAGGAAAAGGGTTATATATGTTTTTAGACCTTGAACTTTTTTATGTTTTTTACTTTAATCTTTAAACAAAAAATTATAGGTCTTAGTTTCTAATTGTTTAGGAATCAAGACTGGTCAAACTTTAGTTTAGAGACTAATAATAAAACCCTAAAAATTCAAGGACTAAAAAGCCTTGATTGAAAAAGCCTCATTAGGTTGGATAAGTCAGGGACTTAACCAAGAAATAAAAAGGAAGAGTTGCATCCAATATCTATATAATTAGGCCCAAAGTTTTATTAACAATAAGAATGACTTTTAAGAACATCTATAATGCAAGATATTCACTTGGATTTCTTAATCACCTTTTTATTTTTTGTGGTTCCCACATTATCATATCATTCATAAGAAACTCATTCAATATTTTGCTTTAATGTAATAAACCACAAGAAACTCAAAAAAATCTACATATTTATATTTTTTTAATAAAACTTAAGATTTTTTCAATTTTTATAAATATAAATAAAAATATGAATAATTGAAGAAAATGAAATATAAATTAAAATAAATAAAATGAAATATGTAATAATATAAAATAAAATAAAAAATATAGCAAAATAAAATTATAAGTGTGAATTTTGTGTGTAAATATTTAATAAAATTACTCAAATTTATAAAATATTTTTCAATAGTACTCTCAACGGCTATTTTTTAACTTCAGCATAATATTTCCTCTCTATACTTTTTTTAATAAAAAAATAAACCCTTCACAGCCGTAATATTTGCTCAAAACCGCTATTTCTTTCTCTCTTCTCTCTTTTCTCTTTTTTCTTTCTTTTCTACCTTCCACAACCTTTCAGGTTAACCTTTTTTTTTTTCTTTCTTTTCTTCCTTCCACAGGCTTCTACAACCTTCCGCGGAAACTTTTCTTTCTTCTCTCTTTTCTCTCCATCTCGTCCAAGCTCCTTGCCGCTACAACCACCGGTGCTGCTCCAAGTGACTGCAGCCACCATCTCCATTTTTGAGCGTCCATACGATAACTTTTTTTCCTTTCATCTCTTCATGGAGACCCTCTCCTGTGAAGAAATTATTTTTTAAATATTAAGATACCGTTTCTTATATAAGAAATGATTCTAAAGAGTGAAGAAACGCACCTGCCACATGGATTTGCTCCAATGACAAAAAAAATTAAGGAACGGTTTCTTCACACTAAGCACTCAGGAAGAAACTTGCATTGGATATGCTATAAGAAATTATTTCAGCCTCCTTTCATTTTCTGTTGGTTCTTTTTGTCTGTCTTCTTCCAGAATTGTTCCAGCCTTATTCAGAAATGCCTCAGATGGGGGAACCAAAAGGTCATTGGCCAAGACGTATGATAAATTTAGGAATTTTCATAGCTCTATCCAGAGCCTGTATTATCACTTCCAATTGTGAATTTGTTAGCTACCAATCATCAAAATCACATGTTCCTTAAATGCAGGGGGTCATCTTGAAGCTTCGAACTCAACCAAGTTATCATACCAACAGCACATACATGAAGAAATTGATATGGATTTATAAATACATAAGATCAAATACATCAAAATTGCATAAATAGAACAAAAAATTCCAAGGGAAAGAAAGAAAAAGCCCACATTCAAGCTAGTTGTGTCCACTTGTGTTGTATATACTTCAAACAATCTTATGCATTATTCCTGTAACCTTTTCTAAATCATGTTCCCCCTCCTGCCTTAAATAGTAAGATAAAAACCTTTGGTGTAGAAGATGCATCCCAGTTTGTTGAATTTCTTCTTATTACTTTTTCGGGTAATTTATGGGATTGGCAAAAACAACAAAGCATATAAATTACAGTTAAAATTAAAGAATGAATAAGAGCATAGTTAAGGTTTCACAGATTGAACGTTTTGGTTTATTTTGCTTTAGCCATAACGTTATATCTGAAAAGTGATCCTCTTCCTTTCTCTATTGAGGCTCTAATAAATGTACCATGTTTGCTATAAAAGATCCCCTAGTAGTCTTTTTTCAAATCTTTAATGCTACTCCAATACCCCCAAGGTCTGCCATCCAATCAATGCCCTGAGATCACATGACAGATTCAAAGTTAGGAAAATGTAACATACATACAAAAGAACACCAAATGCACGTAACTCAGATTGGACATAGATTAGGAAAATAATCCAATTGAGACCTTCACCAAACAACAAACAGAAAAGAAGAAGGATAAGATATCAATTTGATGCTTTGACAATATCACTCCTCTTGTTCCAATCATACTTGCGTAAGTTGGTAACTGGCATGAGTGGATCACCAGAAAAAGATCAACAATAACCTTGCTGATGGTTGAGCAGCAACTACATTCCTGCTTTTACTAGATCACCAACAAATATCAAATAAGTCTTATTATGTAAAATTGAATAAATATTATGTAATATCAATATACAGTATGTTAACATTCTATTTTGGATAGTAAAACAAATTTATTACAGAATAAGGCGAGAAAGAAAGCACACCTGAAGGACGATAAGATATCCTCCAAAACTGAAAAGCATGATACCTATAGTATATTGAACCAGAAAAGATCAAGAATGCAGTAAAGCTCATGAAATTGTAACCCCTTTGAAACAGCCATTAAGATTAAATAACAACTCATAAAGACAACGTATCCTATAGCAAATTCAGTAGCAGAGGTCTACCACCTTTAAATGTATGAGCATTCTGCCTTAGTGCCTTTATATCTAATAATCAAGATATTCTACTGCAAAGTATATATAATGAGATTCTAATCCAAAGTAGGACACACCCGTTGCTCACAAAATTCCCAAACATTGTTCCAAAGAAAGAAGTCAACTTACAATGCAAGACCTAGGGTCCAAATTTTTCCGAACTAGAGTTTAAAATTGGAAGAAAAATGTGAAAATAATACACAATACAACAGGACTCCAAAGTTGAAATCCTTCCAGCAGGCCTCACAGAGAACTAAGCAGAATCATGTAAAATAATCAAAACAGTACTGGCAAAATAGATAAATTCTGAAATAATTATCAATGCACCAACAGATTTTTACATCAACATCAACAGCACCTTTAATCCAAGTTAATTGGAGTCGGTGGTAGATGAACTCAATGATAGATCAAAAATAAGACAAAGAAAGAGAAAGAGAGAAGGGAAGAAAAAAAAGACAAAAGAGAGGAAAAATAAGTTAAAATAAAATAGGGATGAAAGAAAGAGGGAAAGAAACAAGGGAATGATTAGAACATAGAACTACTAATGTGTTTGACCTTCTACTAAGCTGATAGCTTTTCTCCACTTTGTCCTAAGACATATCGTCCGCCAATCTATATCTCACTCTATTAGGTCTTGTTCAACTACCTTTCGCCAGGTAAGTTTTGATTGACCTCTACCTCTCTTTGTGTCAAGCTCTTGGTAACAAACTCTTGTTCTTACAGGAGCATCCAGTGGCCGTCTCATAACGTGTCTCTTTCATCTTTTCACATACTGGTACCATCGATACCTTTCGTTGAATATCCTCATTTCTTATTTTATCAATTTTCGTATAATCACACATCCACCTTAACATCCTCATTTTTGCTACCCCTATTTTATGTTCATGTTACCTATGCTGGTCAGCATTTCGTTTTATATAACATTCCCGATCTTACAGTTGTTCTATAGAATTTTTCTTTTAACTTAAGGGAAATTTTGCAGTCATACAAAAACTCAGATGCACTCCGCCATTTCATCCACCCTACTCTAATTCTATGATTTACATCATCATCAATCTCACCACCTTTTTGTAAAATTGATCCAAAGTATCTAAAAGTATCTTTCTTGGGTATCTCTTGACCAAGTAGATGCACTGTGTCTTGATATACTTCATCTTGCTCTTACTTATCGTGAATCCTTTAGACTCCAAAGTTTCTCCACAATTCTAATTTCCTATTACCATCATGTTTAGTCTCATCAATAAGCACGATATCATCTGCAAAAAGCATACACCATGACACTTCCTCTTGAATATCTTTTGTTAGTCCATCCATCACTAAGACAAAAAGATAATGATTAAGAGCTGAACCTTGGTGAACATCTACTGTGATAGGAAAATACCTTGATGTTCCATTATAAGCTTTCACACATGTAGTAGTCCCATCATACATATCCTTGATTGCATTAACATATTTTAATGCTACATTTTTCTTCTCAAGAGTCCACCATAAGACTTCTCTTGGGATTCTATCATATGCTTTTTCAATATCTATGAACACCATATGTAAGTCTTTCTTCTTTTCGCTATAACTTTCCATTAATTATCGCACCAAGAAAATAGTTTCTATGGTACATCTTCCTCTCATAAATCCAAATTGATTTACGGAAACCTTTGTCTCCCTCCTTAGGCGATGTTCAATAACTTTCTCCCACAACTTCATAGTATGACTCATAAGTTTGATGCCTCTATAGTTAGAACTGCATATCTCCATTGTTTTTGTGAATAGGAACAAGCATACTTTTCCTCCAAGCATCCGACATCTTATTTGTTTGAAGAATCTTATTAAAAAAATTGGTCAACTATTTTATTGTCACATCTCTCAAGCATCTTCGCACTTCAATAGGGACGTCATCGAGTCTCAAAGATTTATTATTTTTCATCCTTTTTAAAGTCTCCTTAACTTCATATGTATTAATTATGCACACAAATCTTCTATTCAGGATCATCAAAAATGTCCTCCAAATCCACCTCACTCTTGTCGTCATTCCCCTTAAAAAGTTTGTTAAAGTAGTTTAGTCATCTGTCACTCACATCTTCATTCCTTACCAAAAGTTTTTGATTTAATATTAAGAAAAAGATGCAGGATGGAATACGGATTTAACATCCAGAGAACATGATGGAGAACATAATTAAAACCTTTAAAATTAAGAGACGATGACATGGAACCAAAAATGTTTGGGTTTAATAGAAAAGCACACAATAATTGCTCTAACTAATCAACATTGAAAGCATGAAGAACATAAGGCATCTAAATAAGTATTTATAATCCAAGGGTGGTCAAAATCGCAGTCCAATCCTAAATAAACACTAATTTCCTAAAATAAATAATGTTTTCAAAATAATATACTAACCCCAAAATTACCCTAAAACAATAAAAAATAACATAACCAACCCTACAGTAACACACATAAAACCTATTCATTTTGCACCAAAAACACCAAATAAAAATACTTATCAATGGAACAAATGCATAAAACAACCATCTTCCTATAATGCCATTATCAATTAAATTTTTCAAAAATCAAACCAAATCAAAATTAAATTAACAAATGTAATGAAAAAAACTAAAAACAAAATATTAATGTCTAACATCTGAAAACCAATGCACATTTTTTTTAACTTGGAAGCCAAGTCAAGAGTATGCCGCTTTAGTTGATGCTAGTCATCCACACATCTAGAGATCAAGCAAGTGATCAAAGCTTCATCTTCCAAATAACAAGCTTTTTGGAATCAAGCTAAACAATAGCAGGCTCAACCATATAAACCCTGGTATCAACTAAGCATCAAAAGTTTGAGAAGTTTCCTCATCATGCTTTGCTGCTAACTGATGTATGTCGATGGAACCTTTGAACCAATGTGTTATAAGTAATTTCTTCTCCCAAGGGTAGTCCTGTGTTAGACATATGATCACTTTGTAACGTAACTTGTAGCTCCCTTTCCTTGCAATATCCTTTTTGCAATGTATTATAAGTGATGGTATCTGGAGCTATTCCATTTCTCACGATCTCATTTAAAAGTTCCCTAGCTTCTTTCATATTTCCCAATTTACAATACCCATCAATCATAATTGTGTAGGCAATTTTATTAGGTCGTATACTATTTGAAGACATTTCCAGTAAGATACTCCCCACTTTGTCCATCTGACCTACAGTAACCACCAATTAGAGCAGTATAACAAAATACATTCGGAAACAAGCCTTCATTTCTCATTTCTTCAAAAAATTTATTTGCTTCATCAACACAGCCAATACAGCACATTCCATGTATTAGAGAAGAATATGTAGCACAGGTCGGTAGAATGCCCCCACTTTTCACAGCATCACGCAGCTTGAAGGCTTCCGTTACATTCCCAATTCTACAGTAGGGTGCAATGAGTATGTTATATACAACATAATTTAGCTCTAATTTCTCATAATCTAACTTCTTAAACAATTTCACGGCATCTTCAATGCGATCAACCTTACAATATCCTTCTAATAAAGTGCATAAGTATAGACATTTGGAACCATGCCATATTCTTTGGCTTCATGCAAAAGCCTATGAACATCATTTATTTACCCATATCAGCCAACCCTTTCATGAGAAAATTGTAGGTATACGTATCTGGTTCGAATTCTTGTTGAACAATCTCTTCCTTGAGTTTGAAAGCTACCTCAATATTACCCCATTTACAACAGCCAAAAATAAGTGTGTTGTATGAGATCCTATCCAGCAACAAACCTTTCTCAAGCATTTGCTTGAGTACTTTGAAAACCTACTGCATGTTCCCTCATTCACAAAGTCCATGGAGAAGCGCATTTGATGTCACCGTATTGGCTGCAAGCCCTTCACCTACTGCCAGCTTAAACCAAAGCTTAATTGCCTCTGAATGTCTTTCACAATTACAAAGTCCACCAACCAATCAGGTTAACAAGCTATCACTAACCTTGATGTTCCTCGACACCAACTTTGTAACAATTTTTAAAGCCGAATCAAACCCAAACCCCTCCAATAACCGATGAATCACATACGAACACGCATCCATGTTCATGGACAACCTACTTGACAATATATACCCCAGTACCTGCTCAGCTTGCTCCAATTGATTGCTCCTGCAAAAACCCTGCAAATGAGTATTAAAAGTAACAACATTAGGCTTCATTCCCTTCATTGCCATCTCACCCCTAACCCTCAATACCCCATCCATATCCCCCTTCCTGCAGTACCTATCGATCAGTGCTTTAAAAACAACCTCATTGGGAGCAAACCCCATGCTATACATCTCCACCAACACTTTGTTCGCCACCCTTGCACAACCCATCAATCACATTGTTGTAAGTAACAACATTGGGTGAAATCCCAAGCCCCTCCATCTTGCAGAACAAACCCACAACATCCCCCACCCTCCCTCCCTTGCAAAACATGTTAATCGCGATGGTGAACGTGAAAACATTCGGCACCACACCCTGGAAAGCTACATCAAACACCTCGTAGCTATTGTGGAGCTCATTGGCCTTCACCAGAGAACTCAGCAAGAAATTGCAGGTTTTCAAACAAGGGAAAACGCCTCTCTTGGAGAACATAACGAAGATGTCAAAAGCGCAATGAGAATTGAAGCCCTTGAACTGGGAGTAGAGAACATGGAACAACAAGTCCAATTTGTCGTGTCGTTGTTGATCTGAACCCTGATCCAGCTCGAGCATTAAGGAGGCTATTTCATGGAGGCGGCTCTCATGGTCACTAAAAGACGACAACGACGTCGAAACATTGTCGTTGATAAGACGGGCGAGCAGGAACCATGCCCGCGGCATGAAACTCGAGGCGAGGAGTGAGCGGAGGAGGAGGCAGTAGGAGCGGCCGGTGAAGTGGAAGTTGCAGCGACGGGTGGCAAAACGGAAGAACTTGTGTATCGTTTTGGGGTTGGCGGTGTGGTGGAGGGAGAGGAACAAGCGATCAAAATGGTGGGGGGTTAGGTGGGGGATAATGGATTTACATTTGGAAGAGTCTAGAGTCTTGCTGGTGAGAATGGAAGGTAGAGAGGAGAGTATGGGGTGAGAAGGAGATGGCGACGGAGAGGGGGGAGGTGGCAAAGGAGGAGGAGGAGGCGAAGAGAGGTGGTGGAGGAGGAGGGCAGTGGAGGTGACACAGGTGAGGGGGCTAGTGAAGATGGGTGGAGGTTTAGGAATGTTGAGCCTTGCGAAGTCCATTACAAAGTGCATGGTTTGTGGGGAATGAGATGGGATTGGTGTTTATATTTTAGTGCATTTGGGGAATAAAGGCCAAAGCCATGGATGAGAAAGTGAGAGAGAAGGTGAAGGGTTGTTTTTTGTCCCTGAGATTTGGAATTGGTATTGAGATGTTACGATGGAGGGGAATTGAAAATTTAAGAAGACTCTCCTACCCGACCCAATATTAGAAGAGATGGAGTCTGATATGAAGTTTAAGATTTGGTACAACATTGAAGTACCATTGGATATATTAATAAAAAAGATTAAGGGTCAAGATTTTTTACTTGTTACCGGTTAGTAATTAAGAAAAGGATTTGCAGTTTAGTCCATGTATGAATGAACATGAAGGCTAGGGTGGAAAAGGCAAACTCGTTCCTTATCGTGTGTGAGTTTGATTTTTTTTCTTTTTTCCCATTTTACCCCTGTCCACCCTTCTACTAGGCATGTCAGTGAAATTCGACCCTGTGGGGACCGAACCAACCCCGTCTCGACTTTGACAAGAAAAAACCGCGTTGAGCAGGTTCGGGGTCGAGGTTGGATTTTCTCCGATAACCAACAACGGGGGCGGGGACGGGGACGGGGGCGGGTATGGAAAATGTGATACTCGCCCCAACCCTGAACATGCACCGCCACTAAAAAATCCTACATTTAGAAACCTAAAACGTTTGTGTCGTGACTCTTCAGAGTAACTTTTTATGGCATAGCAAGTTTTCTAGGATAGGACTATTCACTCTCTCACTTTGTGATTCCACTTGGGAAAATTTTACTGTTCCCTTTCACATAATTCTTTTAGCATCTTCATTTTGTTTTCATTTTGGTAAATGTCCTATCCACATCTTATAGCATCTTATTTCTGTTGCTCAATTTACAGTATCGGTTCACATATTGTTTTATGATTTTTTTTATCATGTTAATGTTCTTACTTAATCTGCAGTGGTGGGTTTACAATTTTATGCTCTTTGTTGGTTTGTCATGTTGCAAATGTCTTGATTTCTGTTTCTTTTTTCCTTTTATTTTTAGTGGTGTCATCTGTAATCCATGAGATTTCTTATCCTGTCTCTATATCTTCCTTTTCTGTCTTAATAAATTCTTTTATTGATAATAATAATAATGACATGGGCATGTAAATTGTAATCTATATTATATGTTAAAGGAATTTTCTAGGAAATCTTGTCACTTTAACTTTGGGTTTGATACGTAGACAAAAAATATTTGCCATTTGAAATCTTAATTTAATACTTGGAAAAAGTCTTTGTGAAATTAAGTTAAATATTTTTTAGATTTAGTTCTATGAACTTTCTTATTGAGTATGTATTGTTGGAGTGCTTCGATAATTGGATTGCTCCCTTTGCATATCCTATGCCTTTATGTCAGTATTATTAGCTTCATGTAAGGGTGTAATGGTTATGTTATTTTATGTTGCATGGATTTCCAGCTGTCACATTTTATTTTGAAAATGGGCTCTAGTTGAAGGTTTTTACACATGATTATTTATTTCTCTATGTAAGTATATTGCAAATCTCATTATGTATTTGTGTTTTGTTATGATTATCACAATGGATTATGGAGTTGCAATTTGCAAATGCAGCAAACATTATCTTTTCGTATTTTGAAACCTTATTAACCATTATTCTTTTTGTAATTTTAGATACTCGCAATAGTTTTAAAATTATTTTTCAAAAGACTCGTTAATTAATGTGCACTACTACTATAAATAAAATACTCGCAATAGTTTTAATTTAATCAATACTAGCGGGGGCGGGGCGGGGCGGGGAAACCCGACCCTCAACGAGGACGGGGATGGACATGTATTTTTAACCTCGACAGGGATCGGGGGTGAGGTCGGGGATCAGTTACAAAGTTGGGGGCAGGGGTGGGATATGCAATACCCGCCCTCGCCCTGACTCATTGCCATGCCTACCTTCTACCCTCCCTCATTCTCCGGCTCTCTACTCACCCACCACCTAAACTCCAACTTAGTGACCCCATAACCCTCCACAACACTCATTTTCTCACTGAAAACCTCCATTTCCGCATGTGTGGAACCACCGTCGTTTTTCCTCTTCTCTTTCTTCCTTACTCCCTTCTTTGTCAAATATTTGTTAGATTTTCTCAGATCTGGGTTTGGTAGCCATATCTGCGATTTCAAAGAGTCGTTGTCGTAGCAAAGACAAACAACAACAATTGTTGCGTGTCTAAGAGTCTTTGTAGTCAAATCTGTGAGGCAACAGAACCCCTAACAAACAACAATAACAGTTGTGTGTCGAAGAGGCTCTAATAGTTTTCACGACAAGCGAAGATGAAGCATCGATCTATTATTGTTTTGCGGCTTTTTTACCGAAAGGGGTAATTTTTTAAATTATCATTTGGGGGAAGAATTTAAATAAATTATCAAATGGGGGTAAGTCATCACATGTGTTATGACTTCTGAGTCAGAAGTCTTAATCTCTGTTATGATTTCTATTTTTATAAAAAAAAAATTAATGAAGTTGTAAATTTTTTTACGCCTTCAATATGATTTTTTAAAAAAACTTACAACAACAAAGTCGTAACAAAAATTTGTGTTTTTTTTTACAACTTCAATGGAAGTCGTAAAATCATTTACAACTTCAAAGTTGTAGCCATTTTTGTTTTTTATTTTATTTTATTTTATGACTTTGAAGTTGTTTTTTCTTTGAGGACCCTCCTCATTGGGGAATTCCATTCATATCCACTTATAAAGTCGTAAAACCTTTTTTTTTTGCATACGACTACAAAGTCTTATGCCTTTTTTTAAAAAGAAAATTATATATATATATATATATTATTTGTTTTAGTTTTATTTCATTTAATTTTTTAAAAAAATTATAAAAATTAGTTTAATCTAAATATTTTAATATAAAAATAATTTAAATTTTTGTAGTTTGATTTAATATTTTGTATAATTTTTTAATGAATATTGTCAATATTTTATTAATTTATGTTATATTTAGTTTGTACTATATTTATTTTAATAAATAAAAATATTAAGTAAAAAAATTAATAAATCATTTATAATGTATTAAAATTTTTTTATCAATTTTTATGATTTTATTTAATATTTGATTAATTTATGTTATATTTATTTTCTATTATATTTGTTTTAATAAATAAAATATAAA
>PYAF01003924.1:167946-194754 GCA_007407185.1 Glycine tomentella | reverse complement strand
CAAATTAATAAATTATTTACAATTTAAAAAAACAAATTAATAAGTTTTTTATATTAAAAAAATTATCAATTAAAAAAAAAATAACTAAACTGTTACAACTTTCAAGTCATAACAATTTTTTAAAAAAAAAAATTGATCATTTTTTTAAATTAATAAATTTGTTTTTTCCTAAAAATTTTAATTAATTTGTTAATTTAGTTTACTTAGTATTGTTATTTATTAAAATAAATATAGTGCAAAATAAGTATAACATAAATTAATAAAATATTAAATAAAATCATAAAAATTGATACTTTTTTTTAGAAAATTGTAAATAATTTAATAATTTATTTTACTTAATATTTTTAATTTTTAAAATAAATATAGTACAAGATAAATATAACATAAATTAATAAAATATTAAATAAATCATAAAAATTGATAAAATTTGTTTTTTTAAATTGTAAATAATTTATTAATTTGTTTTACTTAATATTTTTGTTTATTAAAGTGAATATAATACAAAATAAATATAACATAAATTTATAAAATCATAAAAAAAATTATAAAAATATTAAATCAAACTAAAAAATTTAAGTTACTTTTATTTTTAAATAATTAAATTAAACTAATGTTTATAATTTTTTTAAAAATTAAATAAAAATAAAACTAAAACAAATAATAAATACAATATATTTAAAAAAATGGTCATACAACGTTGAAGCCGTATGCCAAAATAAAAAAAGTTCAAAGTCGTAAAATAAAATAAAAAAGGTTACGACTTGGAAGTCATAAATGATTTTATGACTTCTATTAAAATTGTAAAAAAAAAAATAAATGTTGTTACTTGTCAAATCTGCCGTAATTGTGTTTTTCAAATTGATCATAAATTTTATTTTGCAAACTTGATTTGTCTTCCTTTGACTGGGTTTAGTATAATCTTGGGTATGGATTGGCTTGCAGCCAACCATGTGTTGTTGGATTGTTCAAATAAAACTATTGTCTTACCTTCAGAAATTTCAGAGAATAGTAAAACCCAATGTCTGTATTTGAACTCCATTGTTTCCTATTCCGATAAAAATGAAATTCAAGGATATATTCTTTTATCAGCTAATGTAACTAAGTCAAGTGATGAACTCTCTAATATACCCGTGGTAAGAGAATATCCAGATGTATTTCCAGATGAGATACTAGGGATACCTCCAGAAAGGGAAATAGAATTTTCTATTAACCTAATTCCTCGATCTGGACCAATATCCATGGCACCTTATTGGATGTCCCCTCTAGAGTTAGAAGAATTGAAAAAGCAATTAGAGAAGTTGTTGGAAAAGAAATTTATTAGACCTAGTGTTTCACCTTGGGGGGCTCCAGTTTTGTTAGTGAAAAAGAAAGATGGGGGAATGAGGCTTTGTGTAGATTATAGACAACTTAATAAGATAACCATTAAAAATAAATATCCATTGCCTAGGATAGATGATCTTATGGACCAACTGAGAGGAGCAACAATATTTTCTAAGATTGATCTTAGGTCAGGATACCATCAAATTAGGGTTAAGAATGAAGATATTCCTAAAATGCATTTAGGACTAGATATGGGCATTATGAGTATTTAGTGATGTCTTTTGGATTAACTAATGCTCCAGCAGTTTTTATGGATTACATGAATAGAATATTTATATCTTATTTAGATAAGTTTGTAGTAGTCTTTATAGATGATATACTTGTTTATTCAAAGTCAGAAAAAGAGCATGAAAAACATCTTAGAATAGTATTACAAACACTTAGAGAAAAGAAGTTGTATGCTAAATTATCTAACTGTGAATTCTGGGCCAAAGAAGTGAAATTTTTAGGTCATGTTGTTTCTAAGGAAGGAATTTCAGTTGATCCTAGTAAGATAGAATCAGTTATGAATTAGAAGAGACCAACCACAGTAACTAGGTTAGGAGTTTTCTAGGATTAGCTGGTTATTATAGGAGGTTTATTAAAGGGTTCTCACAAATAGCTTTACCTTTGACTAACTTGACTAGGAAAAATGTGCCTTTTGAATGGTCACCAGAGTGTGAGAAAAGTTTTCTAGAATTAAGAAAAAGATTGACTAGTACTCAAGTATTAGTATTGTCAGATCCTCATGGTGCATTTGAAGTGTATTGTGATGCTTCAAAGAAAGATTTAGGTTGTGTGTTAATGCAAAATGGAAAAGTGGTAGCATATGCATCTAGACAGTTAAGACCCCATGAAGCCAATTACCCAACTCATGATTTGGAATTAGTAGCAGTAGTTTTTGCCTTAAAAATCTGAAGACATTATTTGTATGGAGTAAAATTTGAAGCCTTTTCAGATCATAAGAGTCTTAAATACCTTTTTGACCAAAAAGAGTTGAATATGAGACAAAGAAGATGGGTTGAATTTCTTAAGGATTATGATTTTGAGTTAAAATATCATCCAGGAAAGGCGAATGTAGTAGTTGATGCATTAAGTAGGAAATCTCTGCATGTATCTAAGATGATGATCAAAGAAATGGAATTAATAGAAAATTTTAAAAATCTTAATTTAGGATTTTCTGTTAATTCTAAATGTATTATTTTAAGTCAAATACAAATTACTAGTGATTTCAAAGAACACATTAGGCTAGGACAGCAAAGAGATTTAGATTTTCAACAAATTTTAACTCAAGTCCAAGAAGGAAAATTACAAGATTTTGATGTGAATAATGATGGGTTGTGGACTTATCAAAAGAGAATATGTGTACCCAAGATTGATGAACTAAGAGAGAAAATTTTGAGTGAAGCCCACAAAAGCAAGATTTGAAGAAAATGTTTTGGTAGCCTGGTATGAAAAAGGACATAGCAGAGTTTGTAGGAAAGTGCTTAGTGTGTCAAAAGGTAAAGATAGAACATTAGAAATCCTTTGGCACTTTGCAACATTTAGAAATTCCTCAGTGGAAATGGGAAAGTATATCCATGGATTTTGTGGTAGGATTACCTAGGACTGTGTCTGGTCACGATTCAATCTGGGTCATTATAGATAGACTTACTAAGTCAGCTCATTTTATACCCATTAAGATCTCTTATTCATTAGAGAGATTAGCTCAACTGTATACACAAGGAATAGTTAGATTGCATGGTGTACCTTCCACTTTGATTTCTGATAGAGACCCCCGTTTTACTTCTAGGTTTTAGGGAGCATTACAAAAAGCATTTGGAACCAAGTTATGCTTAAGTACTGCTTATCATCCCCAAACAGATGGACAAACAGAAAGAACCATACAAACCCTAGAAGACATGTTGAGAGCTTGTGCGATAGACCAACAAGGTTCTTGGGAAAGATATTTGCCATTAGCAGAGTTTGCATATAATAATAGTTATCATACAAGTAAAGGAATGGCTCCATTTGAAGCTCTGTATGGTAGAAAATGTTAGTCTCCTTTATGTTGGTATGAATCTGGGGAAACAAGTCTTTTGGGTCCAGACCTGGTAACTCAAACCACTGAACAAATCAAGAAGATTAGAGAGAAATTAGTAATAGCTCAAAATAGACAAAAACATTATGCTGATAAAAGAAGAAAACCTCTAGAATTTCAAGAAGGAGAACATGTTTTTCTTAAAGTCACTCCAATTACAGGAATAGGACGAGCAATGAAGGTCAAAACGTTGAGTCCTCGTTTCATTGGTCCTTTCCAAATTCTGAAAAAAATAGGTACAGTGGCTTACCAAATAGCTTTACCACCAAATCTTTCTAACCTTCATAATGTCTTTCATGTCTCTCAACTCCGTAAATATATTTCTGACCCAAGTTATGTTCTAGAATCTGAATCAATACAGTTAAAAGATAATTTAACTATTAGCTTGCCCCCGAGAAGAATTTTGGATAGGGAAATAAAGCAATTAAGAAATAAGTCTGTGCCACTGGTAAAAGTAGCATGGGGACAAGGACCCTTAGAAGAATGTACCTGGGAGTTAGAATCAGAAATGAGGAAGACGTACCCTGAACTGTTTACAGGTATTTACAAAATTTTGAGGACAAAATTTTCTTTTTAGGGGAGGTGAAATGTAACATCTTCAAAATTATATCTTGAATTTATAATTATAATTGAATTGTGGAAGTGTGATATGAAATTACAAAAATACCCTTGGACATTTTGGAAATGACAAAAATACCCCTAAGATGAATGACAAAATTACCAAAATGCCCTTAGGCCAGAAATGCCCAAATATCTTTAGAAATTTTGTAGAAACTAGATGAAATTATAGAATACACTTAGCTGACTAAGTATCAAAATATTTTGTGACAGAAAGCCTCAAAATAGAATTTCTATGAATTTTATACGGTGATGACTTTGAAACTTTATTCATGAGAATTCAAACATCAGAAAAATATGGAAAAATGATAAATAAAATTTATGGGATTTTCTTTTAATTGTAGGATGTATAAACCTATTTAATAAAATAGTTTAGTAATTTTGATGGTCAGAAGTAGTATAGACCAATCAAAATTTAGATAAAAGTAATCTAGTATGTAAGGTTTATGCCATACTTTGTATAGATAGCTTGTGAGTAATTTAAATTGTCCTTAAAATCAATTTCTGGGAATCTCTAAAATTCTATCATTTAATATTATCTTTAGATAGGAGAATTCAAATCAAACTTGACTTTCTACAAGAAAATGCCATATGGAAAACCATAATTGGAATTAGATTTTTATTCATCACCAAAAATGACACATGTAGCATTCAAAGAAGCAAAAATTGTCTTCCTTTCCCCTTAAGCTTGAAGATCACGTGGAATGGTGTGGAAAGGAGGAGAAGTTTCATGAAAACCACTTGTAAAGGCAAGCTCCATGATGAATACAAGTGGTAAGATTTAAAGGAATAAGAAGTAATTAAGTTAGGATGAAACTAAATGAAGGTAATTTAGTTAGAATGGAACTAAATGAAGGTAATTAAGTTAGGAAGGGCAAAAATGTCCTTGAATATTAAATTATTTTCTAAACACTATATAAAGGGAGAAGGGGGACCTTAAGTGCAAACCATTCTCAAGGCATTCCTCCTACCCCATTCACGTGAATCCTCTCTCTCATATCACGTTCATTTCACTTTCATCTTTCCTTTTAAAGCTTGAATCAAGTAGGAAAAGAAACCCCACCACCTTGAAGAAATTTCGTGTAAAGCTAACAACCTTAGGAAGAGTTTGACAAGTTTAGAAGAAGGATATCAAGGCTTCATCTCTTAGAGGACTTCCCAAAGAAGGCAGCCATTATTCCATTCTATTTTCAAGACTCAAACTCACTTGAGGTAGGCTAGGCTTTAATCTTTAGTTAAGAATTTTTTTTGGACTGATTTACATGCTTATATATACAGATTTATTACTATTATTTAGGCTGGAAATTTATGTCATTTGAAGTCTATTTTATGATGTAGAAATGTTGATTTAAACCATAGGATAAGTGATGATTTATACGCTAAAATATTAGTGATGTTTGGAAGAATATTTAATGATCTTTGGAAGTGATTTTGATGATATTTGGACTGTTAGTTCATATTTTTATTATCGGACTGTTTTGTATTAATTTTTAGAAGTAAAGGTTGAATGGTGTGTAGTTAAATGGTTCAAATACTAGAATAATTCAATTTTGAGGATAAAGTAGCAAGGTGGTAGGTGAAAGGAGATTAAAATGCATGTTAGGTTATGATCTTTTCTTATGAAGGTTAAAGGAATTAGAAATTATTTGGAAGATATATTGTGGTTTTATTAGTCAGAATACTAACATGATTTGTCTGTAGCTTGAGGATAATCAATTATCATGCCTAAGTTGGCATGATTTTGCTTGAATAAGGTATGGTAGCCTAACCATACTTTTGGTACATATGATGTTATGATAAAAAATATCTTTCCATAAGATGATATGTATTTTATTATGGATTTTATTATGGATGGATGTTGATGTAATTATAGGTTGATTCATGTTTTCCAAGTCCAGTAAGAGATTTTGTGAAACTGAATCTGATACTACATACAGTATGATATGTAGTGCCCAGGTGCAGATATATGGCAAAATTCATGCATATTTGCGTAAGAGGATCGCAGCGTCTACATCCAGTACGAGGTGTAGCTACATACAGTACGATATGTAGAGGCCATTTGCACCCTGGGATAGTTCATCTCATGCATTCATATAGTTTGCATATTTATTTTAATGAATTTGTTTGAATATATTAATGATTTACTAACGTGTTCGGTGGTTTAGCCTTGCCTACTGAGAAATTTTATTTCTCACTAGATTTGTTTCATTTTTTTTAGGTGGCAACAGTGGTCAACTTCCTTGATGACCTATGTCGGTGATGGTTGTGGAAATGAAGAAAAATGAAGTAGACTTTTGTTTGGAAAAGCTTGTATTTGTTCAATAATGACTTTTGTAACAAGGACTGTGGTTACCTATAATATACTAGTTTCAACTCTTTTGTAAGTTATAAGTTTTTAGAATTAATAATAACATACGCTTCTTAAAAATTTAATCCTAATAATAATAATATTAATAATATCTAGCATAATTTTTAGGTCGTTACAAGTTAGCTCTCCATAAATCAATGCTTTAAAACCTTTTTCTTCATATTTCGTGTTAAGGTTGTTACAACTTATAAATTGTTGTTATTTCAGGTGTTTAATGTATGGAAACATGTTTTATATTATTGGGATTCTATTGGAGTTTATTTGGAAGTTACAAACTCACTTTTTGAAGCTTTGTAGTGTCGTGGCGCTTAAGCGAGATGACCTGTAGGGGGAAACGGGTTACTGGTTTTCAAGCTTAAGCGTGGTTTGAGCAAGACTATGCCTAAACATAGGTTAAGGAAGGTTTAAGTGCTAGGAGGAAAATATGCAAAATGTGTTATGAATGACTTCCAAATGAATGTCAATTGGAATTACTTTATGGTGTAAGCATTATGAAATTACATGAACAAGTTTTAATGTTATGTTATGAGAAATTACTTTTACTAAGCATTGATAACTTAGGAATTTAATCAAATTGAGTATAAATTATTTGCACTCTAACTGCTATTATTAAATTGTTGTTGAAATGGATCTTGAGATCATTATACTTTACCATGATTGAATGAGTCTACCCCAAAGAGAGACCATTATAATTTAACATGATTTATTGATTATTGTGACTAAAGTTCTTTTTAAATTGCTACTACTCAATTGTTATTGATTGAATTGGACACTGGAAAAAATTGTGATCCTTGGGAAAACTTAGTGTTGGAAACCTTGATTGGGTGTGTGCTTGTATATTGATGTGGTGTTGTTTGGTGTAATTAAGGATTATAGGATCCTTGAGGTGGGGCAAATGGACTCAATCCATGAGTGCATTTGTAGAAAATAAAATGTAATTTTAGTGATAATTAAGATTCATTATGACAAACAATGAATAAAGACTTAATAGAAGTGTAAACCTAATAAATTGTTGGATGTAGTAAATCTTAGGTACCTTTGCATATTGGAGTACATTTGTAATGATTGGACTTAAAGTAAACCTTAGGACCCTTGTTTAGAGAACATGAGTCATGATAAACCCCACATAATATTGAGAAAAGGAAGGACAACATAACATGCAAGAAAACGTGGGGTGGGGCATGAATCCAATTCATGGCATGGGTGAGAATGCTTCAAGGCATTTTTGTGGATTGTGATGTGTTGTTGTGGTGCATGATGCCCACATGTTTTCATAAGTTGAGTTTGATGCTTGTAAAGTCATGCTTGTTTGTGAGTATGGAAGGACAAGAAAGAACCCTTTCTTGTTTTAGTCATGGTGAGACTGTGTAGAACGTTGATGGCTAGCTGTAGAGACAAGCTCTGGAGAAGTTGTATGGGATCTCTGTTTGTGTTGTGTGTTATGTTTGTAAAGGACGGGATAACAATGGATTGACCCCCTTAAGATAGTGGTAGAGCGGTGGATGACCGCGGATTGGTATTCGAGCTCGTTGTCTTGTTGTTCCTTAGGGGTGTGGCATTGAGTTTGTGGTCATGTTTCCACAATGCTGACTTGACAACCCCAAACAAAATGCAAGGCATAACCAAGGTTGGTAAGAGTCTATCATTGTACCATAACGAGGGTGTACTCTCAATTGTTATCCAGCTTAAAATATGTAAGACCACTAAGTTCTAGAAGTTCTAGTGGCAGTGGACCCATGATGTGATAAGTTAAGAATTAGTTGGAAATATGAAGAAGATTGTGACTGAGACCATGAGAGGACCACATTGCGGTGGTTAGAATGTATATTTGAGACCGTAAGGTCGTTTGTTTGTAGTTTTAGAGGAGATGGGTGACTCACTCCATACACCCTTTGTTTTTCATCGGAGGATGAATGACTTGACTTCAATGGTGAGCATTGGATGGAAAGTTGCGACAAGCACTAAGGAAGTGGTTGTACTTATTCAAGAAGAAGAAGGATTCGATGAGGATGCCACGAGAGTTTATAGTGAGTATCCAAGGGTTGGTTTTATTTGAGTCAATGCTCTGAGTATCAGTCTTTTGTTGTGCATAAAAGGGTATATTAGGTTTTCATTTTTATGTTGTTATCATTCTTTTGTATGTGACTCAGATGTATTAAGTATCTAATTTCAGGAATGTAAACATGTATTATAATTGTCTAGTGTAGTTGTTTAACAAGGTATTATCAAGAATGTGCAAATGAGATTTTATTGTTTTGCATGGGTTTAATGGAAATAAAGTATTTTAGAAATTAAATTATTTCTTATTGAAAGTCATAATGTTGATGGACACCTTATGTTACATATAACAAGAATTATCTAAATATGATTTACCATTTTTAAAATATCTCAAATAATGTAGTTTTAAAGGAAACAAAGTTATTCCCAATCATAATTTTCTAAAAAAATAGTTGAACAATTTGTCTTAAGTTAATTCTTTTATTCCATAATTTTTAAAATAAATTAAGAAACTTCACAATCATAATTAGGGGTGTTACACCCCTTGATTCTTCATTGTGTGTAGATTACAAATGAATATTTGTGTAAATATATTAGGTTATTTGGTTTTTGTGTTGGTGTTCGACTATCCTTTTTTGTAACATGACCATTGCAATGATGAGGTTCATGTATATTTATGTAGAACAACCATTTTGTGTATAATATGAGGAAAGAAGCTCAATGTAAGGAAAGGCGGGTTCAAATGGTATATTGTGTTTATTGGGCTGTTAGTCTGTTATTGAACATGTATGAAGTTTTTCTTTTGTTTCGTCTGGGTTTTGAATATATAAAGTGTATAATTCATTTTTGCTTAGATGCTTCAACACTAAAAAGTATAGGGCTGGCTTGTGTAGCTTTGTTATTGCTAGATGTGTACATCTTATACTAATTTTATTTTAATGAAATCCTATATTGGCTGATAAAAAAAATTATGCAAGTCAATGTAAGATAAATGGTTGGTTGTCCTAATCCTTCTTTGACGCTTATTATCCAACATGAGAATTAGCATATAAAGTGTTACACTTATTGAATAGGATTTTATGGCCAATCCATTGCCTTTTGACATCCTTAATTCTTTCTCCTAATATGTGTACTACTAATGATCCTTCATTTTTCAAAAGTAGTGGTTTTTATTTACCATAATTTGAAACAAAAATTTATCAATCATTTCATGTCTCTACTTTCTTGCTTTTAAATTGTTGTTCTCCTATACTGAAATGGTTATAGTTTCACTAGAGTAATTCGAATTCATTACTCTTAATAAAGTAAAGTCCAATATGATACATGTGTCAATCTTATTTTCAATGTCTTGGCTTCTAACCTTGAAAAAAAGTCCCTTCACTTCTAACATCATTATAGTAATAGTATATTATTATATTCTACTTAAAGCCACACATATGGTTCTTTATAGAAAAATAAAAGGCGGCCCTTGTTCTACCACCCTGCTTTTCTGCAATGAAGCCCTCTGCTCTGCCATATCAATAAGCTCAAATCAAACACAACTTCATTTTCAAATTTTCAATTTCAATCCTTGCTTCTACTTTCTCTTGGTGTCTTTACATTTTTCTCCTATTTTTCCTTAATGCACATATGAGAAGACTCTGGTGTGGTAACTTTCATTTGGATTCTTTATGCATTCTCATCTTCTCATTTTTGCCATTTTTATCTTCTCTTTTCCACAATATGGTAGATTTTGTTGTGGGTAAGTGTCATTGTCCTCCTTTCCATATTATATATGTAAAACATTTGCATGTTCTTTATTTCAATAATTGGAACCATCTTTTATGGGTATGTTTTTCCCATTTGTCTCTTTTTTTAGTTCATAGAAACACATTGGTTTCATGTTATTTGCATATAAAGGTTGTAACTTTCATTTCTTCTCCTTTGTTATTTTCATGTTCTGTTTTACTCAACTCACAACATTGTTGTGTGGATAAATTTCATTTATCTTTCCTTTGGCATTTTCATGTTCTCCTTTGCATAATATTTTTTAAAAAGATTTTCATTTTTTTCCAGAACGTAGAATCGCTAGGTGTAGGTAAGTTCTTTGTTTCCAAATTTTAATTGTTAAAATACAAAATCCATATGGTAGTTTATTCGTGTATTATGCACTATGAAGTTTGGTTTTGAATTTTCATTTACTTTGTTTCAGAGCTCAACAACATTTGGTGTGGGTAAGTTCTTTGCTTTCCTAATTTTCTTTGTTAAAATATGTGTTTTATTATGTTGAATTATTCATGTGTTTTGCATTATGAAGTTTGGTTTTAGATGCAACAATATTTTATTTTATCAAATGTCTTATTCGTGAGTTTTATGTTGTTATTCATCTTTGACATTCTTTTACTATTCTAAGGGAAAAGAAGTAAGTATGGCATGTTTGAGAAGGGGACTAATTGATTTCATAAACAAATGTTTGGTGCTTTGTGTGATGGCTAAAAGCATCCACAAGGGAGCAATGTTTTTTAGTTGTTTCTAATGGGACCTGTTTGTACACATTATTCATTTTTACTCTTTCCAATATAAGTACCTCTAATCATTAAATCTCTACAATGGAATAACTCTCTTTGAATGCTTTCAATGGGTCTAAAAACAAACTTACATCATTACATTTTATTAACTTATAATTATATTATTTATAAATTATTTTAATTTTAAAAATTAAGAAATTTGTAGACTATTATTATGTAAAATATATTTTTTTTTGCACAATAAAAGATAAAAATAAAAACATAATTAAATTATATTTTATTTAAAATTATGAAAATAACTAACCTCACACAAATAACACCATATAGAAGACGATAGTTAAAATAATAAAAGTTACATAATTAAAATTTAAGTTTCAACGAATACAACACAATTAACTTGAGAAATTTGATAAAAAAATTAACTCAAGAAATCAAAATATAATAATATTTTTTTTAATTTAGTAAGCTAAAGTACTCGTGCTTAACCAAACAACCGATGCTTCTTTAAAGCATCTGCATCACTAAAACGAGTAAGCAACTTGTCAAAGGAAACATCCTACTTGCATATCAACTCCCACTATAACAACATACAAAATGTTGCTTCAGAGACAATTGTTATTTCATAAAGCAACGTTGTTTACCAATAAAAATAAAAAAATTATAGAAAAAGAAACAAATTATTATTATATTGTGTACATGTGATAAAAGCATACAATTCTAGCCATTGGGGAAATTTCTAGTCGTTAGAATTTTCGCAATATAAATAAAGTGCAATGTAATTTTTTTACACAACCAAAACATCTAAAATTTGTCTTATTTCATTCTCAAAAAATTCAAAACTTCTACTTTGATTTGTTTTCATTCAATGGATCCAAACCAAAATTCCCGCAACATGAATTTGTAGTTTAATTTCATGCCAAATTCTCAAGTTTCCACAAATCCAAATTTGCAAAATTTCTCAAATTTACCAAACCCACAAAATAATCCAAATCCAAATAAGGCAAATTTTCAATATCCTACACTCTCATTTCATCCAAAACAATTATCTATTACCAATCACCACCAATTAACCATTACATAGATCAAGAGTCTTCAATAAGTACTAGTAGCGGGTAATGTAATGAAAGAAAATATAACAAACCATATGACTTCGCATCAAAATCTCAAATTCCACCATTTTTCACCCAAGTTTAATCAGAAAGTATTGAGGTCAATGAAGAAGGAGGAGGAGAAAAAAAGAAACATTTGAAACACAATAAAGATCATGCTTCTCCTTAAAGGAAGATGAATGTCTTGTTGATTCATGGCTAAATGTTTTGAAGAACACAATTGTGGTGGTAAACAAAAAAAGACAACTTTTTGGTCAAGAATTCCAAAAAGTTACAATAATTATCGTGAGCAACACTGGTAGCCGAAATATACATCACAACTAAAACATTGATGGCAAAAGGTCAATTGAATCTATAAAAATATTCAGTGAGTTACAAACAAGTCTGTCAAAGAAATAAGAGTGGTAGCTCCAAGAGTAACATCATGCGAGATGCACATGCGATTTATTTGTAAGATATGAAGACAAGTTCCAAATTTTAAATTGTATGACTTATCGTGAGGAAGGAACCAAAATGATTGACACAATTTGAAGGATCCAATAGAAAATAAAGGATTTTGCTTCTAGAGATTATTCATCTTCTTCTAATCTAGATACACCTTCAAGTTATGAGCCAACATCACATATCATGGAGCATCCAATGGAGGCAAAAGTAGCAAAAAGGAAGGCAAAAGAAAAAGAAAAATCTTCTGATGTTATTGTTGTCACAACTATGGGATACATAATCAAGACCAAAGCGAAAGTCGTAGAAGATCTTGCACGTGTCAGGCATGACTGCAACAAGTTGAACAAAAAAGAGATGATGATGAAGGAAAGAGAGATCGACTTTAAAATCCTCTACAGGGATATTGCTGGTATGAGCGATCCATAACTACAATTTCATGAAACCTTGTGTAACAAAATAAAATAAAAATTAGGACTTTATTAATTATGCTACTTATTGTAATTTAATTTTTATTATGTAACTTTTATTTTTTAGTTGCTTTTAATTGTGTAATTTTTTTATCATAAAACTTTATGTATTTTTAATTTGTAATTTTTAACCAAAAACAAAAAACTAGTCGTTATTTTAGTTACAAAAAAACTAGTTTTTATTTCATTTACAAGAACAACTAGTTGGTAAAACTATTTGTTAAAAAAAACTAGTCGTTGGTAAAATTAGTCATTCTATCCCTCTTTATATATTCCTTCTGATGTTTTAAGATTTTCATACATGTGAATTGTGTAAAACTTATATCATTGTTTCATAAAACTATTATTTTGTTACTTTATGATATTGCTAAAGATGGATTCTAGCGACTCATCTCTTGAAGCTCTTGAAAATAAACTCATCTATGATTTGCTAAAGGAAAATGGTAATAGTTACAAAATATTTTTCATAAGAAACACGCCGAACTTGTTTTTCTATCAAATCTCATTTTATATGCTTTTAATTTTTCAACTAATATTTGTTTGAAAAAAAATGAGAGCATTCCACATTGCTTTTTGTTCAATTTGTGCATATAACCTTCATACCAAATAGTAATGTTGTTTGCTAAATGATGACTACGAAGAACATTACATGAGGTTGGTGATGGAAAAGCTACAACAATAACAACAAGTCCTTGCAAAAAGTAGGTGTCCACAATAATACATTGGTAGAGATCGTGAAAAAGGGTAAGAAAGATTGTTCAGTGATCACTTCTCTAACAATGCGATATACATAGATGAATAATTTTGACGAAGGTTTAGAATGTGAAGGGATGTTTTCTTTCGCATTATACAAGCCCTTGGCAATCAAGATCCATATTTTTCGCAACAGGTTGATGCAACTAGAAGGATGACCTTTCTTTGTTGTAGAAATGCACTGCTGCTATTCACATGTTGACATATGGATCACTAGCTAATAGTGTTGATGATTATGTTTGAATTGGAGAAACCACAACTTTACTATGCTTGGATAAGTTTGTAAGGGGTGTCTACGATGTTTTTGTAGTTGAGTACTTAAGAAGACCCAACAATAATGACATCTAATACCCACTACCCTGCGTCTGGGTGGTGGCAGCGGCGAGTCGGCGATGTTGCAACAGTGTCGTGGACTCCTGGTGCGAACTACGAAAGTCAGTTTTAATTTTTAGTTGCTAAAATTTGTTGGCTCTGGTGTTGTTCATTTGGTTGGTGCTATTGTGGGTTTTTGGGGTGCTTTGATTGAAGGTCCTAGGATTGAGAGGTTTGATCACGATGGGAAGGTTATGCCTTATGTTTTTTTTTTCTTTCAAATTGCACTAAATATCCCTCTTTTTTTATACATTACTTTTACCCGACGACGCCATTGTCCAGGGAACCAGACGCAACGGTGATGGTGGCCGAAGCTACCACGAGGGCCGAGGAGGTGGATATGGCTATGGTGATGGCGACTATGACGGTGGCGGTGACTACAATGGAGGCAGTGGTGGTGATTGCTCCGATGGGAATGGTGCGTCCGAACACTGTGTTGGTGGGCGAGAATGACGATGAGGAGGAAGAGATAATACTGTTGTGGAAGAGGGAGGAGGAGGAGAAGGAAGTGGTGGTGGTAAGTGAAGAGGGGTTGTTGAAGAAGATGAATATTTATAAAACCCAAGATATGATTTTGAGGAAGAAGATGATGGTATTTTAGACATAAATTTTCATTAAAAGTCACAAACTAACATGTGTATACTTTTTGTTAAATTATTAAACGTGTTTAGGGGGGAGAGTCTGGTGTAATGTGAGTTAAACAATTAAATGAGATTTTTCGTATAATGCAAAGAAGGAGTATCGAGTGCAATTTAAAAAATACAGGAAATGCGAGTATAACTTATTCTTATTTAATTCAACAATTATTTATCATGAAAATATTTATAATCTTTATTGTAAAAAATTAAAACTAATTTAATTTATAATATTATTAATTCAATTTAAAAATATTATGTGGTGAAAATATTTTATATATTTATATAAAAATTACATTATTGTATAAATATTAATAAACAAAATGTTGTATATAAAATTATTAAACATAGAATCAAATATTATTTTACAATAAATATATTAACTAATTAGATTTAAATTATTTTTATATAAATATTTTAACCTCGTAATATAAGAATTATTAAAAAATAAAAATATATTTATTAAATTAATTTTAGAATATTCCAACTAGGTTAGTAATCTATCTATTGTTATAAAAGAAGGCTAGCAAATCTGACGTGTCACTTTCTCAACCAATTTGAGTCATTTTTGTCACGTGTCACGTTAATAACAACGTTAAGCTTGTCCACACAGAGCTGAATGAAGAAATGAAGAAACACAAAGCTGAAGAAAGAAAAATGAACGCTCAGCAATCTTCTCCATTTCTCATGAAATCAAGCTGACACCTTTGTGAACCATCTCTCTGCAGCTTTCAACAACTCTCAGCAACTGTCATTTCTTCACCAACTATTATCACATTCAGAAGACAAGGAGTGAGGAAGGCTGTGGTCATTTGAAATTCAAAACTCAACCTCTCTCTTTCTCTCTTTCTCTCTTTCTCTCAAGCTCGGCTATGGCTCCAGCTGGAAACGTTTATGGGTTTCGTCAAGCAGGCAGTGACTGGTATTCCCTTTCTCAAACTTTCCACCTTTTTTTTTTCTTCTTTCAATTGAGTGATGAGAAAATGACACGTTTTTTCTTCTTTGTTCACTTGTGCATTTTCTTATTATATGAGTGGAAAATATATAAACATGGTGATAGAAAAAAGGAGTGGAACAATAAAACATTGAAAGTTTATATCCTGGTGCATGTTCTTATTACATCCATTGGTGACATGCTTAATGTAGATTAGCTTGTTTTCATGATACAGTGATGCCTGTGATAAGAAACAAAGGAAGGAAGCTGTGGGAGGCGAATGTGCATGAACAAGAGAGAATTGAATTTGAAAAACGTGCGGCTCTATGGGAGGAAGCTGAGAAATCTAAACATACTGCAAGGTTTTATTTTTACTCACATTCTATAGACCATGCTAATATGTTTATGTGTTAAAATTTGCAGATTTAAGCGTGAGGATATGATTATGTAATTTGTTCATTCTTACAGTTTTGTTATGATTATTACTCGTGTCTACTTGAATATATTGTATGAAATGTTTGGCCATTATGTAATTGCAATATAACTTTAGAAATATTTTAGTTAAAGTCTTTACTACTACCTTGCCTTTGATTGAAACTATATGCATTTTAGGCCAAAGTTGAGCAAATGAGAGCCCAGACACATGCAAAAATGGTGAAAAAGATTGCTATGGCGAGGCAAAGATCAGAAGAAAAACGTGCAGCAGCTGAAGCTAGAAAAAACCGAGAAGCAGAAAGAACTGCGGCTCAAACAGAATACGTTCGCCAAACAGGACGATTACCCTCTTCCAATTACATTTGTTGTGGTTCGCTGTGATATATACCTTAAACACTGCTTTTAGAAAGAAAAAAACCACCTTACTACAAGATTGCTTATCTTTCTTACTGTGGATGATATGGGTCATTAAAACTGGTATATCATCTTATACCTTACTTGAAACCTTGTAATTTTCAAACTCCTGAGTGCTACATTATATTGATTGCTGAGTGATGTTTAAAGTCACAAAACTGTGTCTTTTTTTTTCAAAAAAAAAAAAAAAGAGAGAAATGTTTGTTGTGATGTACCTGGCCTTTTTTATTTTACTCTAATGTAACTTTTCTTGTGATCTGCTTTCAGTTTATCTTATTTTTTGATACAAATTCTATTCCTTTATTAAAGAGTTGCAAACTTGTATGAAAATCTCTACAAGATCCAGAGTTTGGTATCTATCACACCATATACTTTGAATATTGTTGCTATGAGAAACATAACAAACATTCATTTATTGACATGCTTTCTAGAGAACTAAATCTATCTACTATAATTTCAGCAATGTTAATTATAGAGAAAAGTAAAATTGTGCCTTTTTTTTTTCAAAAAAAAAAAAAAAGAGAGAAATGTTTGTTGTGATGTACCTGGCCTTTTTTATTTTACTCTAATGTAACTTTTCTTGTGATCTGCTTTCAGTTTATCTTATTTTTTGATACAAATTCTATTCCTTTATTAAAGAGTTGCAAACTTGTATGAAAATCTCTACAAGATCCAGAGTTTGGTATCTATCACACCATATACTTTGAATATTGTTGCTATGAGAAACATAACAAACATTCATTTATTGACATGCTTTCTAGAGAACTAAATCTATCTACTATAATTTCAGCAATGTTAATTATAGAGAAAAGTAAAATTGTGCCTTTTTTTTTTCAAAAAAAAAAGAGAGAAATGTTTGTTGTGATGTACCTGGCCTTTTTTATTTTACTCTAATGTAAATTTTCTTGTGATCCTGCTTTCAGTTTATCTTATTTTTTGATACAAATTCTATTCCTTTATTAAAGAGTTGCAAACTTGTATGAAAATCTCAACAAGATCCAGAGTTTGGTATCTATCACACCATATACTTTGAATATTGTTGCTATGAGAAACATAACAAACATTCATTTATTGACATGCTTTCTAGAGCACGTAATCTATCTACTATAATTTCAGCAATGTTAATTATAGAGAAAAGTATTGTTGCTATATTACTTTGAATATTGTTGCTATGAGAAACATAACAAACATTCATTTATTGACATAACAAACCTGTAATTTGGATATTCAACAATTAAATCTTGCTTCAAGATAAACATTATTGAATCTGGATGCATTTTATTTGTATTCTTTGTCTGAGTTTTTCCTTTTCTTTTTTTAATATTTTTTAATTTTACTTGTGCAATAAGACAAATTGTTCTAGCTGCTTAACTTTTTCCTCCTACCAAATGACAGGACAACAGAGATCATGCTAAGAACTTGGAAGTGGAAATATGGCATGATATTGCTTATGTTTATATCAGTCTTTTACAGTGGCATGATGCAGAGGTGTGCCTTTCAAAATCCAAAGCCATCAAACCACTCTCTGCATCTAGATGTCATGCAATAGGTAAATATATCTGATTTTTATTTGAGTTTCATGTTTTCCCATGTAATTTATGTCCTGAGATGAAAAGGTCGTAACAGATTTTCATCACTTGAAAACAACTGCTAGATATTGTTTGATATGGACAGTATTGTTTTTAGAGTATTCTTTATATACAACTATGCAATATGTTTTTGTGTTTAGGTGCCAAGTGATCAGAGATTGGATGAGCTCCTTTCTCTTAATCATTCATTTTGCCAGTGACTGATTTGTTTGTTTTGAACATTATCTCCCATAAATGCAGAGGCAAGTAATATATTTGTATAATCTGCAATCAACAATTGTATTCTTGTTTTTTGGTTTCTTTTTGTGGATTTGTAGTGTGAGAACAGTTTTCTCTAATTTTAAGAAGGAAATGCTCACTGGTATCAGATTCCAAAAATAAGTTATCTAGGAAAAGGCGAAAGATTTTAGTTTGCCCTGATTAACCCCTTAATTATATATAATTTTTCTATTTCTGCTTAGAACTGATTGAGTTCATTGTTTCTAGAGTTTGCATCACAGATTCACAATAACAGAGTTTTATGAGACTTAATGTAATGAATTCTTGAAGTGAATTAAAATTGTGCTTGATCTTATGATAACTACCAAATAATGTTCACTCCTATAACATTGTGGATAAGGCAACTGCCAAAGTGTACAGCTGAGCTAGAACACCAAATATAAATAAAGAAATGGTTGATCCTCTTTGGGACAGCTGTCACTCTCACAACTCCTCTGGGCTTGCTTTTATGAGGTGTCAACCTCTCCTTCATCCTCAGCTCAAACACACTCCCTCACCTCACACACTCCCTCAGCACACAGATAATAATAAGCGCTAAACCAGAAGCTAAATCCACAACAGAACCGGTAATGAAGCTTATTCAAATTTCAAAATGCACACTTCTTTTACAATTTGAATTTCAAATTTCAAATTTTATCTACATCTTTCCAAAAATACCAGAACGTGAGTGAGAGAAGAAAATGATATTCTCTCTTCTTCTCCCTTCTCACCTTCTTCACAGATCCATTCTCTTGCTTTCTTTCACACTCACGCTTCTTTGTTTCTTCACTTTCTCCATTGTCCTTCTATTTTTTTGTTGAAATTTTTTTGCTGTTACCTTTCCTTCACACTACATGTTTAATAAACTAAATTAGCTTCCCTTGACAAGAAGTTCGACAAGGTCACCAGCAGCAGAAGAAGAAGAAAGCAGAAGAAGCACCAGTAGAAGAAGATGAAACAAAACTCAAACCACTCTAAACTCTCCGACGTTGCCACCAGTTGGTTCATAACGGCACTCTCAGCCCCAAGCTCGCGATTCAGGTTTGGTCCAGTTCGATAAGGTACGGTTTTCTTCAATTGGTTATGATAAATGCTTTCTGCTTGTAAGATGTGTGAAATTTTTAAGTTTGAGTTCAATATGATTTCTTTACCACACTTCCAGGTGCATCTGCATTCAAGTTGCAATAAGATTTCTCTTTCTTACTGCAAACTCTCGGTCTATCACATCTAACATTTGGTCTCATTTGTATTTTTCTCCTTCAAGCATTTTATATGTTCCAATATTTCTTCAAAACTGTTATTATTAGTGAAATATAGTAATGGTTATTTCTTTTTAATTCCAGATGATTCAAAACTGTTAAAATTAGTGAAATATGGTATTATTTGATACATTTTTGTTATACTCCATCTATTTAGAGCTAGGCAATTTTGTTTATTTTCTAATAAATTTATCTCAACTGCATGTTACACTTGACTATATTTATCTCAAATTCCTTATATTTGGTTATATGCACTGTTTTGTTATTTTCGTTCTATTAAAGTTAGCTTCATACATTTTATTATTACTAATTACTAATTTAAGGATCCTGGTGACAATACGATTGTTTTAAATGATACCAAAAGTGGATGGATTTTGAGGTGTAAATCTTTGTTGTATGTTTGACTTGAAATTGGTCAGAACGACAAGAGCAACCATGTGATAGATTATTGGTTTTTTTGTTGATAGATTAGTTTTGTGAATTCCTACATAAGTAGACTAATGTATTGAGGTGTTGATTGGTTTAGCAGCAATTTGTCATGTAACCTGATATTTGGCACTTGAATGCATATGCACCTGGAGTATTCTTGGTTTCCAACATTACATTTTGGCCTCAGTCATGATTCCTTCATTTCTTGTGCCTTTGATGGGTTGAAGTGATGTAAGTCATTCCCTTCAACTTCAACTTCAAGCATTTGAATTTTTAATAATGCCAACACTATTTTGGCATATCTTTATGAGCATTTTTTCTCTTCTTTTTATGTTGATGGTGTTTGATAGGAAAATTCAAGCAATGGCAGTTCACAGATACATGCAAAAAGGTTTAAAACACTAATTATCTGAAGTTGAAAATATTACAGAAAATATTGTTAGATAATGTTTTTATTACATAAAATATTGAAATCTACTCTTTGGGTTGAAAATATTGTTCTCTTTTGATGTGTGGGCTCATACCATACTGCATTTATTTTACAGTGAATAATCTTCCACAAACAATTAATTGTCATATTATATGTTCAATTACTAATGTAGGAGACTAACACAGGTCATATTATATTGTCTAACACAGGTTACTAACACATGTCATATTAAATTGAGACAACATCCTGCACCAAGTTACTAACACAGGTCATATTATATGTTCAATTACTAACCAAACATTTATAATCCAAAGTTTTTCTAATATCATGCTTTCAACTAAATTGCCATCTTGCTGCAGGATTAGCCAACAACGTGATCACAACAATTTCCATGGTCAGTTTGTATTAAACGCAGCTGTAAATTTTTTGTTTTTAGATATAATCATTGTTTCATTAGACAAATATTTTAGCATGAATTTATCTGATTACTATAGTTTGTGACACAGGTCTTATTCTGTATTTTGAGTGCTGAATTCAGTTTGGGTTGCTGGAAGCATGATCTTGATTTCAATTCTATAAGTTTTGAATAGTGGAATATTTGGCCGTGTGTTACAATTCAAGGCAAGTGTCTAGGAGGTACATCTTTCTCTCTGAGCGTCAACTTGAACATCTCTGTTGGTTGGATTTAAATACATTAGAAATGGGTTTTTGTGATAATCTCTGCTAGAAAGCCCAATTAAGGTTTGAATTTCCTGGTGTTTTCTATGCTGTTTTCTAAACACATTTTGCTGAAGCCTACATTTCTTTACATAATTTAATACAAATGAAGTGCAGTATAAATATCTAAGGAGTAGTATATACTCATCAATTTAGATAGGAAAATTTACTTATGCAGATACTGTTTAAAATTAACATGTTGGCAAAGTTTGTCTAAACTTATTGTTCACATGTCTGAATTTTATTTTGCCCAGTGATGGAGTTACCATTAAACATTAAGCACTTTAGCGAAGTATTGCAGAAACTGTGGTAACTTGATGTCTGTGTCAAGGATATGTGTATTGCAATGCTGAAATTTGTTGCTAGCTTCACACATCAAATTTGCTGGAAGATTTTAATATGTTGTTTGTTTATTTGTCACTTTTCATAGTGAACTATTGCTCTGCTTTCATCATGCTGGAAGTTTCTCTTCTGCACAATGTAATCATTATCTGCAATTTAATTAATTATTTTATTACCCTCATACCACATGCAATATGGTAGTCATATGTACTGAGTATATATAATGTCAAGTCATCTACTTACTCCACTACAAAATGTAAACTTAAAACAGCTCATACTTAAGTGACATTGGATGTGATTTTTCTCATTTTCACTATATTTAGAAGTAAAGACCGTGTAAGCTAATCATGGCCTTTGTAAATATTAGTTATTTAAAATATCATTCAAGATGTGCAACTGAACAACATATATCAGACTGTTTGGCTGCCATTATTATCTTATTTGTTACCATCACTTGGCTAATGAATAATTGGTCAAACTTTTGGCGCCATTATCCTGTCTACTTGGTAAGCATTTTTAAGCTAATGCAGTCTCTGTTAAACATGGATTTTCCTGTGATTTTTTATCATGCACAAAGACTTACGCAACCATCGTGTTCTCCTGCCAAGTATTTTGAAAATGATGCACTGTGTGTTAATTTTTCTCAAAAAACTCAAATCATTCTCATTTTGATACTGTAAAAGTATTAATAGATGCACAATATAATACTCTCTTTTGATTTCTAGCAATATACAGCTTGATCATGGCCTTTGTGTTAAAACTGTGTGTTGGTTATCACCTTTCAGACAACAATGCTGCTTATAAATAATATTATGTGTCTTTAAGTATTTTATGTATATTCTAACTTTTGACTAAAAAAAAAATCAACTTTCATCTCAGAAAAATTGAGGTATATGCCAATTAGTTAGAATGATGCACACAACATAGTCATTATCTTGCAATTTTTTATGATGCACACATAGTTTTGGAGATCACATCTAGGCCACCTTCTTGTCCAGTTGGTAAGTGTTTTGAAACTAATACACTTTCTCAACAATTATTACCAAACAGTAAAATCTTTTCATTCATTCGCTGTACAGGATTAGTAGATGTGGACTTAAATTCTCTGTTTTTATTCTTTGTCTTAAAAGTCTGGACAAATTTTTGCAACTTATCCATTAAAATACTGCCATGCTTCACATTTTTTTGCTCAATACACCAAAAATTCGTTGTGAAATGATATTTTATCATAACAACACTTTCTTAAAACTGTGTGTTGTTTAACAACTTTCACACAAGAATGCTGCTTATTTTCTTATTGTCTGTGAAATCATTAGTGGCAGAGTGAAGTTTCAACCTGCACCGTCTCTTGCTATTTTTTCCAATAAGAAAAATTACGAGCATTAGGTTAACCCAACTTACCAGAGTTAGATTAAATTTTATCATTTAAAGACTCCTTATTTAGTATATAGAGATTATTTATATATATAATACTTATTTGAAACATGTTTCTTTTATAATCATCGTACTGCCAATTTTACAAAACCATGACAGCTTTTGATAGGTTTTTTCCTTATTATTTAGGTAGCAGCAATTCACAATCACTTTGTCATTGGCACAAGTTTGAGCAGCTCAAGAGAATGTATCTCTGGAATGCCTTCAACTGCATAAAATTTTAATGCCTTTTATTGTGTTTGTATCACAGTATCAATTATGTTTCTAATCTTTTATTTTCATTATACTAACTTCATAGGAAGACAAAATCATATATTTATTTTTGTGGAGGCTTTTGGAGACACTCAACTTCCAAAAGCATATATTTATTATCTTTGTGAGTTTCTATATCTTTTCACTTTGCAGGCTTTTCTGGAAAGGAAGAATGGAAGAAGAAAGAAAGTGCATGCATGTTTTGATCTTAAAATCTTTTATGCAACAATAGTGTGCTTTTTGAGGTGAACATTTTGAGTTTCTGATCTAGGTACTTGTGTTGCATAAATTTGTTCAAATGAGACTTTGGACAGACTTTTCCTGATTGGTTTTTGATCTTTGTTGTAGAAGAATTTTGACATTTGAAAATCAATGATAATTAGGATACAAACACTGCAGTTCAATCTATCCAATATCCCCATTGACCCGGTGAACCTGAGTGCTTATATTTTTTGAGGACCAGAATGTGTGGTTATGGAACTAACTGTCGATACCATGTATGCCTTCATTGTTTTTTTTTTGTTCTATTACATTAATTTTTTTCTATATTCTAGGCTAAGGAAAACATTACATAGGTACCATATTTCCAAAGTAGAAAGCTTCTTTTGGAATGCTCTCTAAACTTGATGTCCTGTTACTTGAAGACAAGGAAGTATAAACTTGATGTCCTATTACTTGATGTCCTGAATGTTAAGCCAATTAAATTCCATTCATGTTGCTTTCAACTCAATTGAGAGAACAACATGTTCAGTTTCACTATGGTTTGAAAATAATATGATATCAACAGTTTTATCTTATAGCCTTCTTATTGCTACTGAGTTACAGCCTTATCTTTAATTAGTTTAAATGTAAGTGTGTTTTTTTCGGAAGTAATCTTTTATCTTATAACCTTCATAATTTAATCATTATGATTTTACTTGATATGTCTACGTGGTTAAAGGTTGGGAAATAATCTTGCTGAGGTACAATATGTTATTGCTGCAGTTTGCTTAGAGGCTTATTCCTCAAATACCAATGTTACTACAACATCAGCTACACTAAGTAATAACAGTGGAAAACCAAAAAAAAACTTAATGATGCTGAGTTACAGCCTTATCTTTAATTAGTTTAGATGTAAGTGTGTTTTTTAAGTGGTAATTTTTATGTTTTAATAATTTAATCATTATGATTTTACTTGATATGTCTAGGTGGTTAAAGGTTGGGAAAGAATCTTGCTGAGGTACAAGATGTTATTCTTGCAGTTTGTTTAGAGGCTTATTCCTCAAATTCCAACGTTACTACAACATAAGCTACACTAAGTAATAACAGTGGAAAACCAGAAAAAACTGAATGATGCTAAGGTACAACCTTATCTTTAATTAGTTTAGATGTAAGTGTGTTTTTTTAGGTAATTTTTATGTTTTGATAATTTAATATGACTGTTATTTCCAGCCAGAGAATCTTCTCTTCTTTGTTTCTGTTAACTGTTTTTAATTTGAAATATGGTTTTTGAACTTTTAGTAGGTGTAGTGCACTCATATTTCTTTATTTTTAATTAGAAATAGTAATTTAATTAGTGTATATGGGTGAATTTGAGGTGTTCCAAGCCAACAACTGATTGTAAAAATGTAACTGAGTGAGTTTTGAGTTTTGAGTTAACGTATGTATGAGTGAGTTTTGATTTTTCATGGTTTGAATTTGAATGAAATGAGTTTGTTTAATTTAATCCGCTATATTAGTAATTTGTAATTGCTATAGTAAGATTTTTTTGTTAAGTGAACTGAACATTGTTGATGGAGGGATATTGTTGTCTACTTTGCTCAATGCTCACAATAGGAGACTTAAGCAGTGAATACTGGGAAAGGGCTTGGATATGATTTTTTAAGTTTCTTACAAATGAAGGGCATCATGATTTTCAATTCAATGTTGTATTCAATTCAGTGTTTGTATCAGAGTACTTATTTCGAATTGATGCTGATAGAGTAACTCTCAAGATGATCAATTTCTTAAGTAGCACCAAATATGTGTATTTACTGATCTGAAAAACAATGTTGACCAAAAGAGCAAGGTTTAGGCAACAAAATACATTAATGCATTGATACAACACAATGTTCTTCTAACTGATCCATTCTGATAAGAGTGGGATGTATTTGGAACATGTAGTGTAAAATGTTTGTTGGGGATCTTCACAAACAAATTATATGTGATATCTATTTTTTCAAATTAAAACTTGACGATTTTTTTTTCTTTTATTAATGCTTACATGTTTCTGGAGATATAGAAATATAAATGTTTTGTTCATGTTTTAATTGCAACTTAACTTGTTTTTTATAGTATAAGACTAATAATTTATGGAGATATAGATACAAGACTAATAATTTACTTAGCGACGGCATTAGTGTAGACATAGAAATGCTTTGTTCATGTTTGAATTACAACTTCACCTGTTTTTATACCATTCTTTGTCAAACATAGGATATGGCCTTTACATAGCAAGCTGAAGAGGATTATTTTATGTTTTTCAATTGGTTCATATGCAGCTCTACATTTGATGCTGGGCTTCTGTTTATATTTTCCCTTGTCACCTATAGTTAATGTGAATATATTCTCCCACAACAATGATATATTCTCCCACTTCACTTTTTTCTCTTATCCATGCAGCCTATCGTGGATGCTTTTGATCCAAGGTTGTTAATAGCTGCTCCTGTGTTCTCTGTGTTAGACTTTACCAAAATAAAGGTAAACATTTAATCAATTTTATTTGGTGAATGGTTTATTTTCCGGAAGTCCTATTGGCTGATAAATTCCACTTTTTCGTGAAACAAGCTTATCTATTTGGATATCACCTCCATCTGGTAGTTTGCATCCTTTAGTTTTCCTTTGGATTAAGAATTCTTTGAAACTTTTAGTTCCAAAGCCATGTATATTTTGGGGTTATGTATCATTGTGTTTGGCAATGGGTCCATTGTTGGTCAACATCTTGGTTATATTCATTCTAAGGTTATATTGTTTCAATGTTTAGAATAAAATTTCCAAGCAATTTGTGATCAAATCATTTTTCATTATGTACGAAGAAGAGCTATATGAAATTGACATTCCTCTCATATTCACAGCCACTGTGGGTGCCAGGCTACATGGGTTGGCATGTTGGTTTGATGTACTGTTCAATGGAAGGTAACCATTCCTCTTCTACTAGAAATAGCATTAATGAAGTAAAGTTTGTAAATAACCCCAAAATGATTATGTGGGAAAAAGTGATGGCTGAAGAAATCCCAATTATAGGTTACGAGGTATATAAATCCCAATTATAGGATTGAAGGATGATATTTGAAATATGAGAAGGATATTTGAAATTCCATGAGGTGCTTATATTTATCTAAGAATTATTTGTCTATCCTAACCTTGAATTTATTACTGCTGTAGGATTCACATGGCTCCTTTCAGTGATGAATATTTGGCATCTGAGTTAAAAGTATGCATTATGCACTAAAGGAGCTATATGCTTGAAAAATTAGTGTAATAATTTTTAATCCTATTAAATTTAACAAATGTCTAAGATTGTTATGCATTCCCACGTTCCTAATAAAAATTACCCAAATAATTGGATTCAGTTGTGGAGAATATCC
>PYAF01003924.1:156523-167846 GCA_007407185.1 Glycine tomentella | reverse complement strand
TTGAGTGTGAACTCTGAACTGAACCTATCAGCATAATCATTCTTGGATTGTTATTGTTTAAAGACATTCATTTTGAAAGGCAAATTTATAACTCTGATTTTGAAACTCTGTTTTTTGTACAAAGAAAATTTTAATTCTCCAAAATAAACCAATTCACCCCCCCTCTTGGTTAATTGTAAGTGTTCCTTATTTTCCACAAATTCGTGATGCGTATTTTTTATATATAATAACAGTAATTCGATCTGAATCAACATTCTTCATTGTTAAGCGAATTGAAGACTCAATGAATATAATCAAATTGATAATACATGTTAAGGTTATGAAAGAAGATTTAGGTTTAATTTTTTATAAAGGCTTTAGTACAACTAAGTCTTAAACTAAAAATTAATCTCATAACCAATAAAAAAAAAATAGAACTTCTAAAAATACCGCAAGGTTTTTAAAAAAAAAAACTAAAAACTCTAATCACTGTGTGATGAAAAAAATTGAAATCAAGTAGATTACCGATATACGTATTATAAGAATATTATATAACTTCTTCTGTATCAAATTAAGCTTAGATGTTTTAAATTCTAACTTCATATATATTCTTTTTGGACAGAGAAATTTAATATTTTTTTAACAACACATAGAATTTTAATATTATAAATTGAATTATATACTTTTATTTACGTTTGGCTACTATTGTGCATTTTCAATAAATTTGGTAAAAGAATAAATACTAGTAATAATATGATAATGATGGCAAAATAATATAAATATCAATTATACTAAAAAAAAGAAAAATAAAAAATGTATAAACATAATAATATTATATTTACCCAACGTATGTTCGGGATCAAGTCTCTAACGGTTGATATAAATAATATTAACTAATATCCCTTAATTAAGTGGTTTATAATTTGAATTTTTGTTGATCTTTGAAAATTAAATAAATCTTGTTAAAAGGTGTGTTTTAGTGATAAAAAAAAGTATGTTTGAATTTTTTTTTGATTTAATAATTAATTACTTACATATCGTGTCATATCAGTAGTTGGCAATTAGTGAGCATGAATCATGTAACCATATGTCAACAGCATATTTAGATAACACGTATCAATTTCAAATTTTATGACAAAAAGTTTAGAATGAGGAAAAACTTTTAATTTCAAAGTTTAAAACCATCAGCCTCAATATATACTTATCATATGAACAAAAAAAAAAATTGATGGAACGAGCCAATTTCTATTAATAAAAAAAGACGTCTAAAAAATAATGAAAAGTTATCTTTAACAATAGTGTTGCCTTTTCTTTTGGTTGTTGTCACGATGAATACATTTTGATTTTGAACCCTACTAATTCGTTTGGTTGTCTTTGTTTTTGTACCACCGAATTAGTGCTCGTGAGTAACAAATTGTTACTGCTATCACACACAACATAACTTTATAATTTGTGTACATAGAGATTACATCTCACAATAATCACATGCTCAAATCAATTAAGATGCATCTAATTTTCATTTGAGAAGAAGATCAATCTTCTCTATTATTGAAATATAGAATATATGGTTAACTGGATTCAAAACTAATCAATTTGTGAATTAGTGTAACACATTGATGCAAAATGAAGAAACTTTATGTAACGTGAGTGGCAAGACTAATTGCCGATATGCAGCGATCAACTCCAGCACATATGCATGCAAATTAAGCAAAAGATCGAGAGTGGTAATTAATTGCTTTGGAGTATGGTTATTATAGTTAGTAAAACTTAGCATAATCCCACATCACATGGAGCGTGTTTGATGGAGCCAGTTACCCGATTAGGTATAGAGTGATCATATGAGTTTTGATGGTAATATTCATTTTTTTTTGTTAGAAGTTATGTTTAAATAAAGTAGAATCATTATGTATGATAAAGTTAGAATGAGGGGACGCACCGGCGGATCCAGATTGGATTGAGGATGGGTAAATGCACTCCCTCATTTTAATAAAATTATTAATATTTGTTCAAAAATATTATATTTTGTATCTCCTAATTTTTTATTTTGCATCGTGTAATTTTATGTATTTAAACTTTCTTATCAGTTCACATGTGAGAATAAGTAAATGTACTTTCTTATTTTAATAAAATGCACATATTTATCTTAAAATTTTATATTTTATACATTTTATCTTCGTGTGTGAATCCAATTATCGCATATGATAATGATAATTATCAAGTTTTTATTTTTTTAAATAACTTATCCCACTGACCCAGGGTCCTAGATCCGTCACTGATGATGAATTAATTCATGTGTTTGGTAATAATATATAGTATTTCTTTGATAAATATCTTTAGAACATTGATTAAATAACTATAAAGAAAAATTGATGAAGGAAATGTAAATCTTTGAATGTTGGTAGGTCCCTCTTCCACCTCTCAAGCTTACACTCACTCATGACTTAACAGCTTTTCCTTTTAACGCGGTTTCACTTTTCATTTCAGTTCAGGAAGCCGCTAAACGTATCTCACGTGTTCAACATATATAGTTATGACTTATGAATAGATAAAAAGGTTAGTTGTTAGAGGGCATCTTCACTGCAAGTTCTTAATTAGTGGGGTTCTTAAAATAAGAACTCGGTTCTTATTTCAATTTTACATTGGAGAGAAATGAAGTGGGGGAATGCCACATGTAGAACAGGTTCTTCTACAAGAATCTCAGAGAACATGCTTTTAAACAAAAAGAATCTGTGAATTGAGAGAGTGTACTGTAAGACTCATTAAAAGTGACTAAAGAAATCAGATTAAATATTTATCATTGCCCACAAAAAGTGTGCTTTTTTATAATTAAAATGATACTTATGATTAACATATGTAATAAAGATTAATATTTCCAGCTTAATTACTCGTTTCAAGTTTAAGTCATGAATATAAAATTAGTTAAATATTTTTTGGAAGAATTTTTTATTATTATCTATACTGATTATATATGATTAATTCAATTAAGACTGATTCCAATAAATAATATCTTTAACTTGTAAAAAAAGATTGGTACTTAAAGTTAATATTATATATTTTTTAGGCAAAACATCAATTGTATTAGAGAGAGTAACAAAAAAAAACTTAAATAATTACATCTAAATTTTGTCGATGATATACTGAGAAAAAACAAGAAAAAAGTGAGAGATAGTTTATACTTATTTTTTCCCTTTTCTTTTAGTTATCACCTTTTAAAAAATCTATATATTAATTTATTTGCCACAGCAAAATATCATAAAAAACATGCTTATGAGTTTTTAATAATACCCTTATTTAATATTTTGATCTATAACATTATTATCTATCTAACTATTACCGTAATAAATAAGGATATTTTAATTTAAGAAAAATATAACAAACAATGAGACATTGCAGAAAGAAAAAAATTGAAAATACTGACCATTATGATTGGTGGATGATCATTCTCGTTGTTTTGGACCCTTGACTTTGTCAGAACAAAGAATCCTCAATTAATTTGAACATGATGATGGCATGGCTCTAGTTTTTCATGGCTATTCAAAAGATGAATTGTATTTCAAATGGTCTACCTGACTAGGATTGAATTTGTAGAATGGAAAGTAGTGTTTTTTCAAATCTATGATTTTTAAAAAACAAAAACTGTATTTAATTATAATTTCAGCGTATCAAAGTAAAAATTATGCTTCAATTTTTATCTTTGTTCCCTTGGAGCAGTACAGTTCTTCCCCTTATAGCACTACTAGTAGCAGTAGATTGCTGATATTGACAATTAAGAACAAACTGAGTCGTAATTGTCATTAAATTATCATTCCATCTATAACAAGAAAACGCACAAATTTCAAATTTCTTGTTGTGCTAGTTTTGCTTGTTGAACCACAAAATCTCAAGTTCTTCTTTCGTGTTAGTCAGTTCGAATTTAAGGTGTAAAGTTAGAAGAAGAAAAGGACTGAGTAGGTCTCGTTCGATGACCCGTGTTTACCAGAGTAAATAATGAAGAAGAAATCAAATGAAAATAGATAAGGAAAAATGATTTTTGAACATGTAAAAGTAGATAACAAAATATTCTGTGTTATCTCTTAATTTTAAGATGTATGTTAGAAATATATGTATATGAAAAGATAAAACTAATAATAATAATAGTTTTATTCAGTGTCAATATTTTTAGATGTTTAAATAATATAACTTGAGTAGCCCTAAATCCCCAACGATGGTTGCAGTGTGATCACTGATCAAAGTGTATACGTTTCTCATCAAGAATTAATTTTGTCATGTTCTACCCATTTTCAACAATTTGAGTTGGAAAGGATGGAAGACAAAGTCTTGAGTCTAGATTAGAATGAATGCTTGCATTGGTGAGAAATGTAGCCATTGAATTTTTCTTTTCTTTATTCAATAAAGAAAAAGTGTATTATGTATATACTGTTAGTTTGTTTATAGTACAAAATGAGTGAGGAATTTTCAATTTTCGGGCCCATCAACCAAATGGCGTGGCAATTAGCAAACCCATTATGAAACCGTACGTTGTTTTTTTTCTCAAGGCCGAAGATACTTAGATAATTCGATTAGATTTTGTAGGGTAAGGGCGTGCGTTATTTACTTTCTTCACGGCACTAGCCTTGACCCTTTGTTTCTTAGATAATCATATGTATGTTCCAATAAAATTCTCCAATTTCGCGTTTGCACTTTCAATTTTCAAAAGTCTTATGAGTAAGGATGGTGAGTTCTTTTATATTTTTTATATACATAAAAGTTTAGGTGACCCATGTCTCGTATTTTCAGAACTCAATTAGATCAAGACCGAGTTCAAGACTCAATAAATACTTACAATTTTTTCAACAAATTATCTATCAATAAAATTCTTATATTAGTAACGAGAATCTAATTCATTTACTTTCTTTTAAAATATGTGTTCATTTCTTATCAATTGAACCAATCTTTATCCACGAAAGGGTGAATCTATATATTGTTAGAATGTTAGTTGAATTGCCCGGAGACCATGGTTGGAATGTTTCTTATGAGAGAGCAGGTAGCATGCGCCTAGGTCTACATTTTGTCATTCTGCCTCTTTCACTGTAACATTTTCTTTGCCTTTTCCCTGTTTTACAAATTAAAAAGAAACACAGTTTAATACTTTTGCTTCCATCCTTTTATAGTCAACCTAGCATAATTACCCTGTTGTGAAATCAGATTTACAAGACTATGTAGGTTAGAAGCTTTAAAAGAGAAGTATTATATTGTATTTAAGGATTATTTGGATGCAGCGGTGATTTGTAATAATTTTATAAGTTTGTTGCGTCTCAACTTAGATCTAGGATTTAATTTTCAATTTGAATATAAAGGCATGACTAACATTTGTTAAACATATCGTTCATAATCTATAGTGCCGACATGATAAAAGACTTCTAAAAAAGAATTATTTCCTTATTTAGATCTATCATAATGTAGGATTATGTTTGTTGACAAAAATAAACTTAAAATTTTTTCATCAACAAAAGTAGAATGATTTTGTAGGTTGTTTGATAGGAGAAAAAGTTAAAATGATATAAATGTTGGAGTTTTTGTTTAAACTTCATGAGTTATGAATAAGAGGCGGTTGGAAAAAGGTTAGAAAAATAATAACTATTCTTAATTATTCTTGGGAAAGGTTAGATAAAATAATAATTACTCCCAATCGCTCCAATAACAAATGTTTACGATGGTTCATTGTCAAGAGTCGTGATGGTTTAACGACAACTCTTCAACAATGTTGTTTGTTGTCTATAAATAGACATAGAGACAGTTAGAAAAGAATAGAAAAAACTGATAGAGTTTTGATAGTTAATCTTTTCTGATATTTTCGCTTAGATACTAGTGGATTTTCATATCATATAATTCTTCACTCTTTCTGAGTGGTTCCTCAAGCATTAGCTTTGTTCGATTGGACTGTTTATTTGAAGTGTCATTAATCTTCAGATGTTGATCCGTTCTATCCTGGGAGACAATTGTTCATCAACCTTTGACATTAATTGAAAGGAGCAAATTGTCTTAAGGAGACAATATTGTTGGGCTCGGATCCTTTCATCTTTTTGCATCTGTTTCTGATTCATACTTATTATATAAATTAGTTTTTATGCAGTTATAATAAATTATATTATTCCTCTTAACTACTCAGATTCTGATCCTTGTGCAATTGGATATATTCTAATTCTAAATTAACTAATAAAGATAACAATAAATTGACATAAAAATTTCTAATAGAAAAACTAAAGAAGTTTTGACTCTAATAGAAATTGATATAAATATTTAGCCTCTATTCGTCCCTCGTTTTTCACGTGTAACAAACAAAGCTTTTAAGAGTCAGCAAAGCTTTTCAAGAGCAAAAGGACGGCAAAAAAATTAAAAAATTGCACTTTAAAAAACAATTTACAGAAACACTGCAGTTTCACAATTATTTACGGAAGTATGGCAGTTGATTACATAGGCATAGGACGTGTTGAATCACGTCCACCATGGACGTGTTCAAACACGTCCAGTACAGGCGCGACCAAGGTCCCTAACACGTCCACCATCAACATGAATGAGCTGCCTAACACGTCCCTCTATGGCGTGATCCTGCTCCCCTTGTTCTTCTCCATAAGTTTAACCCCAGCCCATCAGCATTTGCAAACATCTTGGGTATTGGTTATCTGCTGTGCAGGGAAACTCTCTAAGTCCAGCCTCGACGTGACCGTGCAAGTTAGTGTTTTCGAGCTACATTGGCATGGTTTGTGCATGGTTTGTGGTTATGCATGGTTTGTGCATGGTTCGTGGTTATTCATTAAGTGGGGAAATATAACAGAGGTGCAGAGGTGTAAAGGTGTAGAGGAGAGTCCGGCCGTGCCGAGGTCTGTGTAATCATATGGACCGAGGTCTATAAGGGAGAAGAATCCGGCAGGAGAGGTGCTGAGGTGTACCAATACCATGAGGGACGTATTAGGCGGCTAATTCACGTCGATGGTGGACGTGTTAGGGATCTTGGTCGCGCCTGTACTGGACGTGTTTGAACACGTCCATGGTGGACGTGATTCAACATGTCCTATGCCTATGTAATCAACTGCCATACTTCCGTAAATAACTGTGAAACTGCAGTGTTTCTGTAAATTGTTTTTTAAAGTGCAATTTTTTAATTTTTTTTGCCGCAAAAGGACAACATACTAGTCGTTAAAACCTTCTTTTTTTTAAAATAAAATAAAACCCGCGTGTTTGAAAAATGAAGTTCACAAATTGACCGAGGGAGAGCCCAAATTTGGATTGATATAGGGGAAAAACTTTATACACCCAGAAAAAGACTAATACACCATTCTGGAACAGTGCATTTCCAAAAATACCCTCATTTTTATTACGCTTCATACATATGGATTCGTGAATCCGGAAGATTCTTACGAATTTACGAATCCGTAATTTTTTTTTGAGTTATACGGATTGGACAATCCGTATGGGCCATACGGATTGGCCCATCCATAATCTTGGAGTGGCGCTTCAAACACCATAATAAATTTCTTCCACACCATTAAGCCACAGTGCAATTCCCAGTATACCCTTGGCTATTTAAAAAAAAATGCACCATTTTCGCCCATACGGATTCCGCTCCTTCGTCTCCCTCACTGTGCATCCGCTCATCCATTTCCTTTGCTTTCTTCATCATTTCGGAGAGCCTTTGGTGGTGGCATTGGCTGGTCCCGCGCTCTAAGGTTGGTGACGTCGCTGTTCAAGTAAGTTTCGTCTTCCCTTACTGTTGTTTTCAACACTGAATGTTGACTATGGAAAATTTTTTGTAATTGTATCTGGATAAAATTAGCACCAATGGGTGATAATGAAGAAAACTACAAGGACATGGCTCTTATGATGATGAATATTAAGAGCGAATGGATTGAGGTCACCAACACAGTTCATGTGAAGGACTAGGTTATAAATTTACAATTTTAATAATTTCACCCTCCATCATGTAATCTTATGTTTTGATAATTTGTTTAATTTGTTCATTTAGCCTTACGGAGAGATAAGCAAAAGTTTTGCCATTAGATGAAAGGATTACTTGGCACACACCTGGCATCTTATAGATGCTAATGGGCAACATCATATGGTAACTTATAACAAAAACCTTGAATATCCTGCGATTACTGGTGGTTGGACAACCATAAGGGACCATTATGGACTGCAAGGTAACCACCAAATTACCTTGATTCATTATGCTCAATCTGTGTTTTTGATGACCGTGTATAAAAATATTTCTGAACCTCAAGCATTTCCAAAATGGCACTCATTATATAAGCAAAACCCGGAATCTGTTGTTTTCTGCCTTCTGCTCAATGATTACAAGGTCAACTGTAGTTCTGTTGTAAGTTAACACAATATACAGTTTTTGCTTTCTTTTGTAATTTACTTTTTCTTTTACTTCCCATTCTTTTGTAATTTGCTTTTTCTTTTACTTCCTATTCTTCCCATAAAAGTCTAACCATCAATATTATTATTCCAGGATCTTCCATCTTCAATGTACTACTTCCTCAAAGATAATGAGTTCACATACATTGACTTTGAAGGAAAGACTCAATGCAAATTAGTCTTCAATCATTGGCGGAAAAGTGTCAAAATCGGAAGTGGCTGGAAAAACTTTGCCATACAAAATAAGTTGAGAGCCAACTTTGAGTTCATCATGGAGTTTCCAGACCCTTCACACAACATTATGCTGTGGTACATGTGTTGAATACATGTATTGTCATATGGCCAAGGACATCAAGAACAATGCTTAGTCTCATTTTGTTTCTTATCTATATATATTTTATGTTTATATGTTTTAAAATTAACATTATCAATATTGTTATATGGTCGATAATATCAAGAACAATGCGTGTTGCTTTTTTTTGGAAATTATCAACATTGTTATATGACCAACAATATTAACAACAATGTGTGTTGCGTTTTTTGTTCATTAATTTTATATATTTTTCCTGTTCATTTTGAAGCACAAAACTCACATGCGTCATTATTTGGAGAAATATTTTTTAAATTAAAAAAAAACTTACTTACGGATTGGGTCAATCCGTATGGATCCAATCCGTATGACTATAAAAAAAAAACTTACTTACGGATTGGGTCAATCCGTATGGGCCCAATCCGTATGACTTAAAAAAAAAAAAACTTACAGATTAATGAATCCGTAAGGTTCATACGGATTCACGAATCCATAAGAATCTTATGGATTCATGAATCCATGCTTGTATAACGTGAGGGTACTTTGGCCATTTAAAAAAGTTGGAATGGTGTATTAGTGTTTTGCTGAGTATATAAAGTTTTTCCCTTGATATAGTCATATAGAGGCAGGGGCACAAAAATTAGTTTAGACACTTGCTATATCCACCTCCCTTTTTATCTAAGTCCATTCCCCTTCTTTTTGTATTTATTTAAAAACTCAAATGAATTAAAACCTTCTTCTTATTTCAAAACTAGTGTTAGGACCCGTGCGCATACGCACGGGACGGCTCCGCTTCGCTCCGCCGTGCTATGGTAGATTTGTATAAAATATTTTTAATGTTTAATGATTAAGAATTATTGTATAAGCAAACTTAAAAATTAAAAGTAAAAGATAAATTGCTAAATGTATCACCTAATAATAAATTAAGGACTCCACTAAGAAATGGAGAGTGTTTCATTGCAGTGTTTGAGGGATGGAATCAATAAGGACTGATGAATCACACCAAATTCAACTATTAAGATTTAAGGTGAATGGATTAACAGTAGACAAGTTGATATAGTGAGTAAATAATAACTTACTCTAATAAAGCAAGCATGGAAATGCATTCTTACAAGTTCAGAATGTAAGTTCTTACGAAATATAATGGTCAAGTGCTCTAAGCATAGTAAGAATACAAACTATTCAAAATATAAGAATAATTAATTATTTTTCATTTTTTTTCGGTAATAGTTCACCCATGATGTCATAAAGAATAATTATTTTTCGTAAATAATAATTATAGTTTCTATCATAAAAAATGAAATTAATACTAATTTGCATTGTGAAACTAATAATTATCGTAAAACTAATTTAAAATTTTCTTCAGCAGTGGATAGTTTTTATAAATTAATTATAATTTAAAAAGAAATAATCTATTTAATACAATTAAATATTGTTGGTTGTTTGATATGTAATATGTTTTTTAAAAAATATTCCGGTAATGGTTAACCCATGATGACCTAGAGAAATATTATTTCTCGTAAATGAAAATTGTAGTTTCTATGATAAAAATGAAATTAAAACTAATTCCCTGGAAGATGGTTTTATTTTAAATTTTATGACAAATTTTGTTAGTTATCTGGCATAGCCTCTTTAAAAATGAAACTATCAATAATAAACAATAAAATTATAATGAATGAAGTAACAAACTCTTGCTATATCGTATTGGTCATTGTAAGTGTTTAAAAGTTAGGATCCTAAATACAATTAAATGGAAATATATTAAAAATTATTTATCTGATACATTTGATGAGAATAAAATATTAATGCTACAAATAGCATAAAAGAATAGTGTTAGATTACTAACATAAAAATGTCATGTGTGAAGCTATTCTTTTAATCTTTATATATATATATATATATATATTTAATTGTTTCTATCTTTCAACTTATCCTCTTTTATCTGTCTTAAAAAAAAATTCATAAGATAAAATCTATCTTTAATCGTTCCTACATTAATAATATATATCAACACATTTTTCATTGTTTCACTTGACTTCAGCATATTTTATTTTATCTGTCTTAAAAAATAATATCACAAAGAATTAATTTAAATTTAGGTGTATGATGCAGTGATGAATTTATTTTCCTTTAATAAGATTCAAAATTTAAATTTTATAAATAAATAAAAACAAATTTCCTTAAATGAATACACTCAACTTGAGTAATTAGACATATGTAATTTTTATTCACAGAGAAAAAAGACTCATGTAATTTTTGAATAACTACATACAGAAATATAGAATCATGAGGTTTGGTAGGGAGGGTCTGGAAGAAATGATAGTTCCATGGTTTGCAATAATAATGTCTTTATTAAGCATTATGAGAATAGGATAATGACACATTCCACAGTTCACACAGTAAAGTAGGACTGCATTTTGCAATCATCAAATATTGTCGGATATTCTCCACAACTGAATCCAATTATTTGGGTAATTTTTATTAGGAACGTGGGAATGCATAACAATCTTAGACATTTGTTAAATTTAATAGGATTAAAAATTATTACACTAATTTTTCAAGCATATAGCTCCTTTAGTGCATAATGCATACTTTTAACTCAGATGCCAAATATTCATCACTGAAAGGAGCCATGTG
>PYAF01003924.1:127074-152294 GCA_007407185.1 Glycine tomentella | reverse complement strand
CTTGTAAACTCAATTCCATTTGAGGCTGATGGCTCAGTTTGGGGGGCACTTCTTGGAGCTGCGAGAATCCATAAAAATATAGAGCTCGGTCAGAAAGCTGCCGAGATGCTTTTTGATCTTGAGCCAGAGAAATCTGGTACCCATGTTCTCCTTGCAAACATCTATGCCTCTGCAGGGATGTGGGAAAATGTTGCTAAGGTTAGAAAGCTTATGAAAGACAGCAAGGTGAAGAAGGAGCCTGGATTGAGTTGGATTGAGATCAAAGACAAGGTATACACTTTCATTGTTGGAGACAGAAGTCATTCTAGAAGTGATGAAATATATGCTAAACTGGATCAGTTGGGTGACCTTCTAAGTAAAGCTGGATATAGTCCCATTGTAGAGATTGATATACATAATGTAAACAAAAATGAAAAGGAGAAGCTCTTATATCATCACAGTGAGAAACTTGCTGTAGCCTTTGGATTAATTGCTACGCCACCCGGGGCCCCTATAAGGGTGAAGAAGAATCTACGAATTTGTGTTGACTGCCACACCTTTTTCAAATTCGTATGTAAAATTGTTTCAAGGGAAATTATTGTCAGAGATATTAATAGATTCCATCATTTTAAAGATGGATCATGTTCTTGTGGTGATTATTGGTAATAACATCAAGATAGTTCATTCTTTCAGATTGACAAGGTATATAGATTCTTTACCTTTACTATTGCAACTGTTTCATGACTGAGGTGGGTATGTCGATTGAAACACACAGTGATGGTATTATTACTTAGAACATTAGAAGTCAAATATCATTTCCCTATATTTCCACTGAATTCATGTGTGAGAAATTTAAGGAAAAGGTAAGAATGAAGAAGAGATTGGTTAATATGTGTGAACTCAGATGTTACCCTAAAATTGTGATCAGCAGTTCATGCCAGGGTAACCACTAGATTTATGCCTTCAAATTGTTGATTCCTTTATTGATTAAAGGCTGCAGTTTGACATTTAATTTCTTGTCTGACATGAAGGCTACTCTGTTATGATTTCAGTTTCTGCTGAACTTGTTCTTTATCTCATTCAAATTACTTGACATTTGGTGTTTAATGCACCTTCTGATCCCATTTTCAAACTGGAGATGTTTGGTGTGTGTTTGGGTGCCTATAGTGGCTGGATTCATAATTCAGTACTGGCTTATGGACATGATTCTTCCCATTTTTCTCAGCATGTTTGTGTTGCTGCAGTGTTGCAATATGCTTATGTAATTTTCAAACTTATTGGATAGGGAATGAAAAGATGTATGATGTGTGTGTGTCCTGCCGAATCTTTGTTGGAAGAAAATATAACTAATGATCAACAATGCCTTAAACTGGATGTGTTTGAGCAGCTATTTTCCCTAATAAATGAAGTAAGTGTAGAATTTTATTCCTTGTTAAAATTTTCAAAGTTAAATTACAGTGACTCCTGAAGTTTGCTGTTGTATATCTGGCAGGAGCAAAACAAACATTCTGACTAATACCTTGAGTATTATGTCATCCAGCCCCTCTTTTCGTTAGGTTGAATGGCTTTGAATAATTTCATTCCATTTCCTAACCTGCTTATCCTTGTTAAGTTAGTCCTTTTGACACAAAACTTGTTTTTCTTTGCAGATGTACTATGAGCAGATCATGAATCTGTTAAATCTGAATCAAATAAACCTTCAGGTAAAATCTATAAGATTATAGTTTTTGTATCATACGTTTGTATTAATGCAATGTGGTTTCTTTCTTTTGTGAGCTAACTTTGAGTATCCTCTTAAACTGATATGTCGAACAACAAAATTAGCCTTTGTGAAACTAATCATGCCCTAAAATGTAATTAATGGAAAATATTTATGTATTTATTTTTTATCAGAAAATTGAATGATTGTGTCATATATATGAATGCATGTAGCTTTTAAAATTTAATTGACATGCTTTCTCTCCTGAAGTTTTTGGAACAGTAAGTATTCTCAAAACATTTTTTATATATGTAATGCTTATTCTTGTTTTTGTTTCAATGTTGACATGGCAGAATGTATTTATTTATATATAAGAATACCTATGAAATGCTTATTCTCATTATTTTCAATTAATAGCTCCTATCTTATTTTTGTTTTGTGTTTACTTTTGGGCGGGGGCAAATGTCAAATCATTATGCAGGGGTTGTCAAAGATGTGAATAGGTGCAAGTGCAACAATCAGTACAATTCTGAGAGTTCCTCTTCACATAATATTTTTACTTGCATTGTTGATCCCAAGAAGGTGATGCACTCTTCTAATTGTCTGGACATTGTGGAGTAATATACATCAGCTACTTGGATCATACCAGGGATGGATCCAAGGGGGACAAGCAGAGGCATTGCACCCCCTTCCTCCCTTATGATTGTTTGTGTATATATATGAGAAAAAAAAATAAAAAAAATACTAATGAAGGAAAATATATAAAAGAAATTGGTTTTTGAGATGATATTTGCTTAATTTTCTTCTAGTGGTGGATTATATATCTTTTTTTTTTTTTTTTCCTGCTTCTGTGGCAAAGGCAAAAAAGGGCTACTCTAAACCATATAAAGGAGGGTGGTCACTGGTCAGAGCAGGATAAGGCTGGTCCAAAATACAAAACCGTTGATGTTGATGAAAGCCACGGCTGGCCAGATCATGAGCAACAAAATTAGCATTCCTATCTAATATCTATACAATGAATAGAAATAACCCAATCTCTTTGAAGAAATCCAAGAGTTGACATGAGGAGAGCAACATGATTGGTGTTATACTTCATGCTGGGAATCACCTTGCTTGTGATTTTCCTAGACTTGTAAATTCATCTGAAAAAGATTATGAGACGTATTTGGTGATCATAAACCCAGTTACGGAGACCTCGTTAAAGGGGTTGAGGGTGTGACAGGAATTCTGATGGTGATTTTGATGGCAATAGCATTTACTCTTGCAACAAAATGGTTCAGGAGAAATCTTGTTGAGCTTCCTAAACCGTTTAATAGGCTCACTGGTTTCAATGCGTTCTGGTATTCTCACCATCTATTTGTGATTGTTTATGTCCTGCTCACTATTCATGTTGTAAATCTTTACCTCGAGCGTAGATGGCACCTTCAAATGGTATGTAGTTTGCAGTATCAGACTCCAATTATTTAGGAGCGTTATCATAGGTTTTTCTTTCCTTGTCGGTTATTGGCTACTTGACACATTGATCTCTGTTTTCATATATGGATGTATCTTGCAGTTCCAATTTTACTTTATGCCGGGGAAAGAACGCTAAGATTCTTCCGTTCTGGTTTCTATACAGTCCGTCTTATAAAGGTGAGCAGGGCTGCAGGGGAATAAAAAATAGCGTTAGGCGCTTCTAAAAGATTAATCAAATTTGTTATAAATTTGTCATTTTACTTGTTGGCTTACATTTGCTCTTGGCTAATCGAATATAGCCAAAATGAACAATGCTAAAAAATAAAAAATGTAGGAATCAGAACTATCACTGCTTTCAATAACGTCTCGAACTTATGGATCTTTTTCCTTTGTGAAAACTTTTAGGTTGCCAGTTATCCTGGAAATGTTCTGACATTGCAAATGTCAAAGCCGTCTCAATTTCGATACAAGAGCGGACAATACATGTTTGTGCAATGTCCCGCTGTTTCGCCATTTGAGTGGTAAGTTGCAATTTTTGTTTTTCTACATTACTTTTCTCCATTTGAGTGAATTTCTCATGCTTCATGTAAATTTAGTACTATACTGGTTTAACCCCTCTCCGTCTCGGATGTCGAAAAAAGAAAGGAATTGAAATGATATCACCTTTTACATGTTACGATTGCTGCTTTTTAACAATACATTGTATGTGTGACAGGCATCCGTTTTCAATTACCTCTGCCCCTGATGATGACTACCTGAGTGTTCACATACGGCAACTGGGAGATTGGACACAGGAGCTCAAAAAGGTATTCTCTGCGGCCTGTGAGCCTCCCTTAGCTGGGAAGAGCGGGTTTCTCAGGGCTGATGAAACCACCAAGAAATGGTACGTAGCGGGCTTGCTTATTTGTTTGCCTTGTAACTTTGTCCTAAGAAAAAATGATTTATGCTCATATTCCTGTAGTCTTCTTGGTATGAATAATTTACACAGCTTACCAAAGTTAAGGATAGATGAATCTTACTGTGCGCCAGCACAAGACTACAGAAACTATGATGTCCTGTACTCCTGTTACTTGTCGGTCTCAGGATAGGAGCAACACCTTTTATCAGAATTCTGAAAGATCTTCTCAACAATATTATCAAAATGGAGGAGCTGGCAGTAAGTTTTAGCCCAACAAGTAACCATATTTATAGACGCTTTTTCATATAAAAATGTAAACACTATGATGTTTAAAATAAGCCTTGTGAAACTGACCATTCTTCTAAGGTCTTTATTTACGATGAAAATAATAATCATGGTTGCTTTCTATCCAGGATTCAGTCTCTGATTGAAGTAGAGGTTCAGACCTTAGCACTGGGAGTGCAGATTCACTATCTTCTAATAAGATTTCTCCTAAACGGAAGAAGACACTGAAGACTACCAACGCATATTTCTACTGGGTAACAAGAGAACAAGGTTCTTTCGATTGGTTTAAAGGGGTCATGAATGAAGTTGCTGAACTTGATCAAAGGGTACTAACTGCTATGGAATATTTATCCCGTTAAAGAATTTTCTCTTGAAGAATTCTTAGTATTCATTTCCATTGCTGCCAGATGAGTAAGTCATATTTGCATCAGCTAATATTCAATGTCTAATTATGGACTTCAGGGTTTTTTTTTTTTTGATCGGCCAATGATAGTTGTTAAATGTTAGTGTTTTTGTTAGTGGAGAGATTCGAACCTACGACCTCTCCCACCTTCCCTTCTTTTAATTTTTATGGGACTTATTACTACTACAAAATGCCCATGTCCCTTTCATCGTGTTTAATGCTTACCTTTGTTTTCCCTCCCTCAAAAATTTTTAAAAATGCTTTTAATTTCTCTCCTTAATTTCTAGATGTATATATTCTCATTAATTTTTTGCTTGAAATCTGTTTATGCTCCTTAATTGTTGAATTATATTAATTATATGTGTATTAACATTAGTAGTGTGGTGTTTGGTTCCTTGTAAATTGTGTTGCAGACTTACAGGCGCATTACAAGGTCAGATAGGCGTCAACAAAAGGAAAACTTTAACAGAGCATGTGGAATATCTTTATTAAATTTCTTATTTTTGGTAAATACTCCCACAACCGGTAGCAACAAGCAATTATATCCATTCATTTTCTTTATAGGTAAATCTGACGGCCCATGAATAGTCTCCAAAAACTTTCGCACGGTGCGATAAAAGTTTTGTTTCGCACCGTAGAATCCGTCGACATACCTGTGTGCTCATTTTTTAGTTACGTGAGGGTGAGGAGCAACTGCGTTAGTGCAATAGCAATAGCAATAGCATGTTGTCAATGAACAAAACATCTCCAAGGTTTTGGTACATTAATTTCCTCCCACATAGTATTCTCCAACGTCTCTACTTCCCATTCAAATGCGCCACTATACAAACCGCTTCTCGTGCCACAGTAAAAGATTCACAAACCACCCAACCACAAGGTGGGGAAACCCTGGTGTCACCATTTGTGATGATGATGATGATGACAATGATGATTCATCCTCATCTTGGTATAAATGCTGATTCTGATAAGGGTTGCGATATGGAAGTTGTTAACCACTTTGAGATGATGTTAGCATGAGAAATTGAGCACCCAAAGCAGGCGGTCTTGGTGGTACAAAACTTCCTCTATAGGATGATGATGTCTTTCCATCACGGTCACTATGAGCTATGCCCTAGCCACGGCCATAGGAACCATTTTGGTGTGGCATATGTCATCCTTGCAAACAGGGCACTGGGGGTGCTCATCTGGTGCAAGAGAATCCTTCTTGGAATTTTGGTTACTTAGCACTGACCTGAGTATCAATTGATCACCAAACCAATTTACTACACAGAATCAAAAGAAATGTCAAGGGTCATTAAGTTCATACAGTGCTTGTTTTTTTTGTTTTTGTTGGGTCATATAGTGTGCTTGTTTGGAAACGCAGTAAACCAAGATAAAATTATGGTAGTTTTAAAGCTATTTATAGTATGATAGGACATGGTGATTTTTTTGGATCTCACTACCAATTTCAACGCAAACATAAAACATTCACGTTTTTCTTTTTGGTCACATCATTTATTATTTTCCTCCTCTCCCTTCATTTCCATAGGTGTAAGTTTATCACCCTCTAAGTTCATAGCTGCACTCAACATAAAAGAAACAAGAAAGAGTTATAATTATCTACTCACTTCTACCTTCATTATCTTTCGCTCTTTCTTTTCTATCACAATACTTGTTAAAATTCTCCCCCTTTTTTCTCTCACCTCCCCAAATTCCCAATCCAGCTCAATACAGGTGGATAATTAGCACTCAAGAAACAAAGAGCTGGGCATTAAATTAAATAATAAATAAATTACGATTACATATTAATCAATATTTGACCGATTGGTTTGATGTTATTGGAAAAAAAAAATTATTGGGAGTCAACCTTGGCCTATTGTCCAACAAAGCAAGAAAAAGCAAGCATCCACATAGCTGAGTCCGAGAGAAAACATCATATGACTTTAATTACACCATCTGTTTCTAATTATAGGAATTTTTAACTAATTTATGTCTTTTAAGAAAAATAATTAATTTAATTAATCATATTTAATATGTTAATTAATTGTATTATTATTTCAAAATTATGATTTTTTAATCTTCATATCTACTTAATTATTTCTTATGAATGTTTGAAAAGTGAATAATCAAATAAGGGTATATAAATATAATCAATACATCTAGAAATTAAGGAGAGAAATTAAAAGCATTTTTAAAAATTAAGAAAAAGAAATAATAAAAAAAACTTAAATTTAAGGGAGGGAAAACAAAGGTAAGCATTAAACACGATGAAAGGGACATGGGCATTTTGTAGTAGTAATAAGTACCGTATATATAGTAGATATATATAGATTTTATTTTATTTTACTGGAATGTAGAATATATAGATTATTTTGAATGAATAGTAGTATATATAGATGGATAATAAAGAATAGGAATATAGGGAAATTATGTTATGTTTAATAAGGGAAGGAGATAAATTACGGCAAAGGTAAATAGAAAAGTTGACTGGCGACTTTAGTGTATTGGGTATAGATACAGTAGGAATTTTTCCCTATTTACACTAGTTTGTCTAAAATTTTTCCCATTCTACACTATTTTGGGAATTAATACCCAATATACATGTATTTTATGTTGTGGTTAGAAGTTGGATTTTCTATTCTCAACTTCTCACCGTCACCCAATATATTTTATTATATTATGCAATGTAATTTTAGAAATATTTTATCCTATTTTTTAATATAATATTAAAAAATATTATATCTTATTTTTGAATCCCAAAAATAAAATAAGATTAAGATGATTATGGGGTTTTCATTTGATCCACACATTTATAATATTATACCTTTTTTTATTGTTAAATTATTTTTTTAATTTTTAATATATATATATATATATATATATATATGAAGAATAAAATTTATATTAATAAAATTTTAGGGGGGTCGGTGGCCCACCCTAATCCCCCTCCGTCTGCCTATGGTTTCGTGGAGCATATACATGCCAATGATGCCATGCATATATATTTTAACCTATTGTAAAATTATTGTTATGTTTTTTTTTTTTTTTGAAGCCCTACAAAGCCAGTGTCATGGTGGGAAGATATTGATATAGTTGGAGGAAGAGATGAGATTGTCGGAGGAACATGGTTGGCTTGTTCCAGAGAAGGAAGAGTTGCTTTTCTGACCAATGTTTTGGAGCTTCGTTCCCTTCCTGAGGCAAAAAACAGAGGAGATTTAGCTGTCTCATTTCTTAAGGTATATATATTTTGAGTTTAATTTTGATTCACTTAAATATTTTCCCTATCATTTATTCAGTAATGAATTTGCTCATGTTGTTCATATAAATATTCTTTTGCATGCATATTATTCAATCATGTACATTTAAATATTATATTTAGTAGTACATCGTCATCAACGGAAGTCATGTTTATTGTGTTTTATTAGAAAAAAAGGGAAATACACGAAAGAGGAAGAATTGATTAGTTAGAGACTTTTTCTTCTGCTAGGAAAAAAATGATGAATTTGCTTTTACATTATGTCTATAGATTATATTTTTCTTCTTATTATGCATAAGTAAATGTATAAGAATTTAATTTTAAGAAGTATTAGTGTAAAATAATTTATACATGCATCTAAGACTGTTTTATGTATTAATGACTAGTCTTTGTACATGTGTGATGCACAAATTTTTTATGTTGGACGTAGACTATAATAATTATTTAAATTAAAATATTTTTTTCTTTTGTTATTAAAATCTCATTGATGGAAGTTTAAAAAGGTTCTTTCAATATTTATATTCATATTAATTTGTAATTATTTAAATTGACTATTTTTAATTGAATGAAATACTTTATATTTTTATTTTTAAGTTATAAACTATAACTTCTTAATTAATTTTTTTTATATTGGAATATTTTTAATTTTATAAATATTAAACCAAAATCAATTTAATTTGATTGTATAAAAAATAGTATTTATATTTTATTAAATGAATGTATGAAGTCAAATATTCATTAATGAGACCATCAAATCCATTATTCTTTTGTCAATAACTAAAAATAATTGAACATTTAAAATTCACTTTTTATTAAATATCTCATCATTTAATAATATTTACTACGTATTAAATAATAAAAGAAACTACAATTTTTTCCACAGTATCTTTATTTTAGAAGGAAAAAAGTGTCAAAACCATGGATGGATCCAGGAGTTATTTTTAATATATATATATATATATATATATATATATAATTTTATAAATATTTTATTAAGCCAAAATCAACTTAATTTGATTATGTAAAAATAATATTTTATATCATATAATAAATGAATGCATGAAGTCAAATATTTGTTAATGAGACCATCAAAATTTATTATCTTTTTTCTCAATAACCAAAAATAAACGAACATTTAAAATTTACTTTCAATTAAACGTGTCACCAATTTATTAAATACTTATATGTTTCTTTATAGTAATTGTTAAATGTATTTGTACTCCAACCAAAGAAATTAATTACTCCTACTTTTTTTTTTTAAAAGAACCTTGGTGTATGACTTTACGATAATCAAAGAGATTCCAACTAGGTTAGCATTGAAACAAAATTATGCATGGATTTCTTATAATAATATAACATTGTGGGATCAAAAAAATATCTTAAGAAATCCATTTAAAAAAATTATTTGAGATGCTGTTTGGTATTTTTAGTATTCCTGTCCTTTGGGAATTAAAGAGTTTTAACATCTCCTAAATTTCATCCTATCATTAGATTCTGTATTAAAAGGTGTTAGTCTAATTAATTTACTCTTATATTCTCCTTTTTGTGGCAAAAAAAAATTTAAATATTGTTTTTTTTTTAAAAAAAATTACGTTTTAAAAGTATTTACGCATCTATAGTAACGAGTCGTGCCTTCTCAGGCGTACTGATTCCATCGCTACTTCTTTTTGTGACCACATTTTCTGTCGCAAATAGTGTTAGCGACTGAAATAGAGACCGAAATTAGCGATTAAATTTTAGCGACAAATATTTTTTTTCAAAAAAAAAAGGATTCGTGCCACGTGGTAATTTTTTTGTTGACTACCCCACCCCCATTTGGTAAATAAAGAAAAGAAATGTCCCCATTGGAGACATTGTAAAACTTTAGAGCGAAAAATGAAATTAAGCCTAAATATAAAACAAATCAAAAGATATATTTATATATTTGTTTCTTTTGTAGACATAAATATATAAATATATCTTTTGATTTATTTTATATTTAGGCTTAATTTCATTTTTCGTTCTAAAGTTTTACAATGTCTCCAATGGAGGCATTTTTTTCTTTATTTATCAAATGGTGGCAGGGTAGTCAACAAGCAAATTATCACGTGGTGCGAATTTTTTTTAAAAAACATTAGTCGTTAAAATTTGATCGCTAATTTCGGTCTCTATTTCAGTCGCTAACACTATTTGTGACAGAAAATGTGATCACAAAAGGTATTAGCGAAGGAATCAGTCACACCTGGAAGAGGCACGACTCGTTGCTATAGATGCGTAAATACTTTTAAAATTGCAATAAATTCATAATTTATAAAAAAAATAATATTTAAATTTTTTTGCCCTTTTTTGTTTTGGGTTTTGATCCCATTTGAATATGCAGAAAGCCTAAAAATGGAAACTCATTATTACAATGGGTTCAACGTGATCGTGGCTGATATTCCATCAAAATTAGGCATGGCAACGAGATCCGAGCCCGTGGGTACCCATCCAAAACCAAGTTTATCGGGTTTGGGTTTTCCCCGTGACCAAAATTTGGGGACGGGGGCGAGTTTGGTATTGGTGATACTTGCCCCGCCCCCGCCATAATTAAATTACAAATTTACCATTATACATATAAGAATAAAATCCCGAAACCCTAACCCTCCCCCTCATTTCTCATTCTCGACGGCTGAACCCAGTGGCCAACAACTTTGAGTTCTCTCTCACCCGCAACACCACAACTCGCTCTCTCTTCGTTCTTTCTTTCTTCTTCTGTACTGTTTCAAGCTATTTGTTTGTTTTTCCCTTTTCTGGCCTTAGTATCATCCTTTTGCATTATCTCATATTGTTTTGTTCCTTCATTCTGTATCAAATTTGACTGTGATTGGAAAAAAATTGAAGCATTTGTTGGATCAAAGATAGTCATCCAGGTTACAAGTAATTAAGGCATTGTGTATCTATTTTGCATTATTATTTTGAATCTTGTTGTTCCTGAAACTTTCTAATTGTGAATTACGTCTGTTGGTGAGGATTTAAAACCTCTATTGCTTCACTGAATTATAGAAATTATTGTTTTGATTAGGGTACTTGGGTGAAACGTACTTGGGCCCAACTCCAAGTGATTTGGCTTTGTCTTACCAATAGTTATTTTGAGCTTCAATTTTGCATTTGAATTCTCAAAGTTAGGATCGATTCTGCCATTTATTTGGTTGCTAAATTTTGCTCAAAGTTAGGATACATACTTTGAAATCTTATCTTTTTTTTTTAGAGTTTTGCGAAGTGATGTGAATTATTGAGGGGATCACATTAACTAAAAAGGAAAACAGAAAATAAACTGAACACAATCAAGTTATATTACAAATTTCCTTCACCAGCAGCCTTGGTCCGTATGGTAATTGGTAATTGTCTTATGACAATGGCAGTAAGGGATTGGGTTCGAGTTCGGTAGTAAAGAGCATACATCAAACATCACTGTTGATATTACAAATTTCCTTCACTTTTGAAATTGAAATGATTATTTTTCTCTTGGAATTGTAAAATGTGATTTGTGCATTCGCAAATTAACCATGCCTTTGATTTGAATGTAATTTTGCACTATAAAAAATTAAAAATGGCATACAGCGTGATGGTTCACTGGATGCTATATTCTTTTTGAGTGTGGGATTGTTACCAATATGCCCAACTTGAGCATGGCAAGTGACAGAATACAGCTATCATGTTCCAGTGTTATTGATAATAACATTTTTCTTAGTGATTATATCAATTGATTCTTTGAGGGGATCTGTGTCTTGTGACTCATGTTGCCTTTTGTTCTAGAGTGATGCTAAGTGATAACAGCTAAGGAATAATATAGTTCTTCCCTTATATAGTTTATCTTCTGTTTTACCATTTGACTGGTGTCATATAGAACCTCTATAAATCACCTCATAATTGTATTTTTTACGTCTCAAACTTTGGGGGCCATTTGTCTTTTATTCCTAGAAACAGGATCATTTATGCTTCTTTCTAACATAAATTTTAGTAGTTGAATTTACTAATAACAGTTCAGCACTTTGTCAATTGTCATACATTATTGGAATGAAAACTTCCATTTGTTTTACCAAGTTGAACTAAATTTATATTAGGGCATGATGATTTTGTAAGTTCATTAACAATTAGTTGTTATATTATCTAGAAATCCACCTAGTGCTAAATCTATTGTTTGGCTACTTCTCTTCCTAATTGGCCAAATAAAGTAATTGGTTTTTGAATGTTCTTCAGATTTTAGGATGATCAAGTTTGGTACAATATTTAAGCAACTTTTGGAAAAATAGATACATTGTTGATACTTGATAGTTTGAACTTTGAAAAATGTGATGCATTCATGTTGATGTTGTAAACATGACACCATGTTTATTGCCACTGTGCTTAAACCATGAATTTCTATATTAGTTGTTGGTTTTTATATATTAAAAACAAAATATTCTTCTTTGATTATTGGTAGTCCTCATATATTTAGAAAAGTTAGAAATTATGTTAGTTATATTTTAATATTTGTTGCATCCACGTGGTTACAAGTGGAAAAATGAATCAGAACTTTTATCAAATTTGAAATATTTGCAGGAAAGTTATGTGTTTAATTTCTTCACTATGTTTCAAAGTTTCTTGTAATTTTTTTTATCTTGCCAGTTTAAATTTCTATAAAATACTTATAAATTTTACAGTATGAGGTTCTCGTTCATGTCTGACTTGGCTTCTGGGAACTTTTGATGTTAGGATCTTTATCTTCTTTTCGTGCACAGCTGGATCTTTTGGAGCAAGTTACATCTACAAGCTTACATAATAATGGTATGTAAAATCTCCTCTTTAAATCAATGATATGTGTAGGGGAGACATATTAGTGTTCTTCTGTATTAGTAAGAGAATCTCTTTCTTTGCTTGCAATCTCTTTTTCACTAAGAGGTCTTAACTGACAATAAACTCTTATCTTGCCTTTCATATCTGAAATTAAGAACCATAATCAAACGTAGTTATTATGTCAGTTATATATGTAAATCTACACATTCACAAATATATAATATTTCTTGTATAAATTTTGTCCACCACCTTCTATGGTATTAAAATGGTGGCACATAGTTTATTATATTCACAGTAAAATGCTACAAGAAAATTAAATGGACTGGGTAAATCTGTTTGCTATCACCTTTGGAAATTGAGCTTCAGCAAGAGCTTGAAAATGCTCCAACTCTTTTCTGTCTAGAAGAAATGTAGCTTATAAGACACTATACTAACAAGAATAAACAAGTTTTTGCAAAGCTGAAAAATGTACAACCAGACTCTTACATATATTTTTGGTTCTTGAAACTCAGAAACCTCTGTTTCATCAAACCAAACAAGTTTTGATAGCCATCAATTTCAGCCATATTCCCTTCATCAAGACCTTTGTTTTCTTGATCGAGTCTGACATGATTACTATGACTTTCTAGTTGTTTCTCCCTACAGTTAATGAAGACAATTAATTGGAATAATCAAAGGTTACTTCCCATCCAAATCATTCAGGCAAATTCACAATTTGCCACAGATTGGTCAAAGAAAAAAGTACATATAAAACAATAGTTTAACCATCAGAATTGTAAGAAAAAGAAAAGGTGCAATTATCTTTCTGGAAACATAAATTCACTCTAATTGAAACTATAATATAAGAAAAAAAAATTAAGAATGTATGAACAATATTGGAGAAACTCAATTTTTGGCCAAGGCCTTGTTATGGAGGAGCTGGTTGGAGCAGAAAAGCGTAAGCACCCACATGAGTCATAGATGTATGAACCAACTAAAGGTGCCTTTGGATAGAGAAGAGAACTTATTCTGGACCCTGTAATATGGATCAACAATGAAATTACAATATTAACTTAATTACATCAAAAAATTAAAACAACAACATTTGTGGACAAGAAAATTGAAAATTGTTAGGTGAAGCAATGTACTCACTAATTGGCCAAACCATCTCTTCTCCTCTCCAACAAATTGTGACTAGTGACTACAAAATGCAAACTCCCTTTGAAGTACAACGCATGCCATATTTATTCTTATATTTTATTATAATTGAATTAATTGATGCGTTATAAATATATCATTAAATATTTATTTTATTTTTTAAAATCATGAAGACAATTAAGTCGGATATGATCATTATAAAAAATAAAAAAATTATTTTGAATATTTAATATATCATGAATTGCACTTTCAAGTAGAATCAAATTTATGTGGCTAGTTTATGTTCATATTAAAGAAAATGGTACTGAAGTTTTCATGTAAATTAGGATATAACTTTTTCAATAATGTGTCCCCTTGGCATACGGGATATCCCTTGGCATGTTGTGATTCTGGTTGTTTTATGGTATATATGTCAGGTTGTGATTCTGTTTACAGGAAAAAAGGAGATATAAAACATATATACTTCTTTTATAGCTGTGAATTTTATGTCAGATTATATACTTGTTTTATCGTACATAAACAATATGGTTTTGCTATGTTTGTTATATACTCATTAGTGTCTATTTTTTTTCTTTTCAAGAAAGTAATGGAACATATTAGTGTTTCACCGGAAGGAATGTCTCATACTCCTTCATCAAATCAGTCAAATGATCAGACTCCTTTAACTTCAGCAAACAATCAGACTCCTACTTATCCAATTGAGTCTGATCCTACTCCTCCACCTCATGAAGATGAAGTTAATAATGTGGAGACAGAGACACAAGGAGTATCCACTACCATAGTAGGCTGAAAAGTAAGATTTGACAACATTTTCAAAAAAATACAAGTCAATGGTTTAGACAAGGCTGAATGCAAATATTGTAAGAAACTTCTTGGTGGAAAATCAAAAAATGGAACCAAGCATTTGTGGCAACATAATGAGATTTGTGTTCAGTACAAAATTTTTATGAGAGGGATGAAGGGCCAAACATTTCTTACACCTAAGGTGATGGAAGGAAAGTAAGAGTTGGGTGCGGGAATTTATAATGCAGATTGTGCAAGGAGAGAGCTAGCAAAAGCAATTATTATGCATGAGTATCCACTATCAATTGTGGATCACATTGGCTTTAGGATATACTCTACTGCCCTCCAACCTGTGTTTCAAGTTCCTACTAGAAACACAATTAAGAAGGACATAATGAAAATCTATGAGATGAACGAGCAACATCTTTGAAGTTGTTGGATAGTCTTGATGGAAGAGTGGCTATCACATTAGACATGTGGACTTCAACAAATCAAAAAAGGGGGTACATGGCTATTATAGCTCATTACATTGATGGGTGTTGGAACTTACAAAGTCAGATTTTGAGGTAATAAAATGATTTGAACTTTTTATATTGTTAGTCCTTTTATTTTATAAAATGATAAAATATGATTATATTATATATCTTTTCTTTTTGCTGTTTTTATATTATATCTCTCTATTTATGTTAGGTTCATTTATGTTCCTACTCCTCATACAAGTGATAGACTTTGCAATGTATTGACTGACTGTTTGATGGATTGAAATATTGACACAAAGCTGTCCACTATCACCTTAGATAATTGTACCACAAATGATGCTATGATTGATAAAATTAAGGATAAATTGCACTTAGGTAGTTTGCTTAGGGATGGGTCTTTACTTTACATACGTTGTTGTGTACACATCCTTAATTTGATAGTAAAAGATGGGTTGGAAGTGATAAAAGAAGGTGTAGAAATCATTCGGGATAGTGTGGCATATTGGACATCAACATCTAAGAGGAAGGAAAAATTTGAGGAAATAGCTAAATAGTTGAGAATCCCTTATACCCAGAATTTGGCCTTAGATTGTCCAACTAGGTGGAACTTAACTTACAAAATGCTTGAAATTACCATAGGATATGAGGATGTATTTTGTCGATTAAAGCAACGAGAGTGTCAATATACTTGTTTACCAAGTACTTTACAATGACAGTTTGCAAAGGATGTGTGTGGGAGATTGAAGTTGTTCAATACTATCACTGAACTATTTTCTTCTACTAAACATCCAACTGCTAATTTGTATTTTCCAAATATATGTGAGATTAAGTTGGCAATCAAATAATGGATTACTTCTCCTAACCCAATGATTCAACAAATGACACAAAATATGATGATAAAATTCGATAAATATTGGGTTGTGATTCATAATGTGATGGGAGTTGCCACTGTTTTAGATCCTAGGTACAAGATGGAGTTACTTGAGTATTATTATGAAAAATTGTATGAACATGACTCTTTTAATCAAGTGAGGTGCATTCAACAATTATGTTATGACTTAGTTTCTGATTACCAAATGAAAATGAATAAGGACTCTTTTGGTAGTAATGTTGGAGATGCCACTGGTAGTTAAGTTGTTGGTGATGCATTATCTGAGTATGATAGATTTATTATGAGGAAAAAAGGGCTAGAAGTTCTTATGTTAAATTAGAGTTGGACCACTATTTAGAAGAAGATGTTTTACCAAGAGCTGTTGACTTTGATATTTTGATGTGGTGGAAAATTAATGGTGTCAAGTATCCAACACTTCAAGCAATTGCTAAGGATATATTAGCTATTCCGGTATCTACCGTAGCTTCAGAATCCGCATTTAGCACCAGTGGTTAAATATTAAGCCCACATCGTAGTCGACTTCAATGGACTACTTTAGATGTTTTAATGTGTGCTAGAAGCTGGTTGTGGAGTGCTGAAAATACTGGTAAAATTTTACTCCTATAAGTTGTTAATTGATATTTGTGTTTATTCAACAAAATAATACTTGTAATGTACTTTTATAGGGTCTACGAGTTATAAAGTTGTTGTTGATTGTGCTACTTTAATGAATGAAATAGTTTCAGATGATGAAGGTAAATAATGTTTTGAATTTCCGTTTTCGATATTATATAAGATAATATTTTGTTCTAATTGTTCTTCTTCTTTTATGAAGGTGAAATGGTGGATGCTGGTGTTACTAATTTGGAGGAATGATCATTTACTCCATGTGATTATATTTTGGGAGACATTAAATATTTAAATGATATTATATTTTGGAACAATATATATTTAAATGATATTATATTTTGGGAGACATTAAATATGTAGGTCCATAATGATTTTAATTAAATTGATTGATTTTGTTTTGTAATTTTTAAATTATGATATCATATTTTGAATGTGGGTTTGTTATTAATTTTTTTGTTACCTAATTAACTTTTTTGTTCGTTTTTTTCAAAAGAAAAGCCACATTATTTGTTATTTTTATTTTTTTAATTAATAGTAGGGGCGGGACAGGGGCGGGGTGGGAAAAACCCGACCCCAGTGGGGACGGGGATGGGTCTGGGTTTTAATAAAGGCGGGGGCGGGGACAGGGAATACAATACCCGCACCCGCCCCGCCCCGTTGCCATGTCTAATCAAAATCCAATTACCATTAAAGAGGTCTCTCCCGAGCAAGTTGGACTCACCCTGACACAAGGTTATATACCCTTCTATTGTGTTTAGTGTCTAATTAATTAATTAATTACACCGTACTACATTGAGATATTTTAAGATAGTAGTAAATCCACAAATAAAATTTTATCTTTGACTAATTAATTAATATGTTCATTAATACTGTATTTTATATTGTCAACCAATAAAAGAAATCATCATATATAATAAATTTATTAAATTTTTTAACAATTATCTTAAAAATCATATTCCACTAAAGATGATTTTTGAGTGATTGGTAATATAATTTTTTTTACGCTGAACAAATTAAAGTCAACTATTTAAAAATAATTTTAATTACTGAAATAGAAGTCTTCATGTATAGTGACATATTGATTGAAGAAATTAAATTTAATTATACTTTTGTTCGTTCTAATTTAGATTATGTGTAATTTTGGTTTTCTATTTTTTTAGATAATTAAATCCTTCTACTTTAAAATTAAGTAGTGTTTTTTGCTTGAAAAGATTTAAGGAAATATTGTCATTTCATCCAACTTCACAATGTGATTCTTATCTTGTTTGAAGCTTTTACCCCATTAAAACCCCAAAATTTTTTTACCTCTTGACAGGCTCAGCGTCTTGAAATGGGTTTTAAAGAACAACTTGCCAAAAATATGGGGAAGGTGAGATACCAGTCAAGGAAATTATTCAAAAGCTAATGAAGGACAAAATTAAAGCTGATGAAAGCCATCTACCTCATATATGCTCTCTCGATTGGGATTTCAATTTGAGTTCCATTTTTGTTGAAGTAGAAACTCCACTGGTAAATTAAATTTAAAATTGTTCCCCAATGTATTTAATTCAGAATCATGGGGTGTTTCACTTATTTATTGACCAATATATCTATATGCAGGGTCTATATGGCACTGGGAGTAGTGCTGCGTTGATTGTAACATCAAGTGAGGAAGGAAGTAAGTTTCTTTGAGGCATATCTTGGGCATGTGGAAGGAGCATGTTATTGATTTCCATATTCAGAAATTGAAGAAGTTGACAAAAGGGCATACATGATACTAGTGATGAATTATACAGACAATGATCAATTTCGGAAACAAAAGCAATAACCGATTAATGGCTTTCCTATTCGCTTGGTTAAACCACCATTTATGTTCATATATAGGCCATCATTGAGCACAGATCGTTCATTGCTCCAATTGCTGGATAAATCAATGAAATAAATTAACAATAATGTTTTTATGGCAAATTATTATTCTATCATTCAAGATTTATGTGATGGACATCTCATACATCGGACTACAAAGTGAAAAATTAGACATAATTGCTCTTTCTTTGGTCTAATTTTTTAAAACTATAATTAGTTGCTAACACTCTCCATCAGGATGGTGTCTCTAATGTTAAAAAAATTGACACAATTGCTCTTTTTAACTTTTAGAAACAAAAACTATTCTTATCATGTTACGGTATGTTTGAGCTCCTTAATTCTACTTTTGATATCTACCCAGATGTCTTCTCCTTCAAGTGATCTCCTAGTCCAAGTGAGATGTGGGATACTTGCAAATGGACTCTGATGGGTAAGTCACTGAGTGTTTTTTGAGACATGTTGTGTTCATAATAGCTTTGTTACTTACCTCTACCTTCAGATGTTCCTAGCCTTATAGGTGTAGCCATTATCCACCTGATAACTACTGAGATTTTGACCATTATGCTCGTTTGGGAGTAATGGACTCCTAACTTAATTAGTTCAAGTAGTTGGTGGGTCTCTTACTATACATAAATAATTATTTATATTTCTTAAGATGATGTCTTATCTTTAAGGTGTATTTTGTAGATAGGAATAAAAAGAAATAAAAGTGTCAAGAATGAAAAGAAATAAAAAAGAGTTGAAATATAATCTAAAGAAAATAATTTGATAGAGATGGAAGAAAATATAAAAATGATAAAAGATTTGAATTAAATTAATTTAGTAGGTAAGAAAAATCTAGACAAAAAAGGATAACTCAAGTTAGTTTATTGCAGATTAAAATAAAAAATTTGAATTAAATTTATTTTAGTTCTTAAATCTTTCATTTTTAACAATTTCTGCAATTGAGTAACTAAAGTTAGTTTATTGCAGATTAAAATAAAAAATAATTTATGACAACTTTACTTAATTATAAAATTCTGAGAAATCAATAACTCAATTATGAATATTTTTTTTGTATATATACCTAATAAAAAATTTGTAGTAAAAAAACCTGCTTATGTATTAACTAACATTCTGAATAAACAGAACAGTAGATTTATTACAAAATAAAAATCCATATCCGACAAAGTATGTCTGAAACATCATTTGTTCCCGTCCAACGTACAGAGTCTCACCTCTTTATATAACCTTTCACACTCTGTTCACCGATCTCTGCACTTCTTCCCAGCCAGCATCATGGCTCTTCCTCACTCTTTCGCTACCATTATCATCTTTTTCCTTCTCCTCACTCTTCACCACCACCACGCCGAGTCAACTCGGCCCCCTTATTCCTGCGACTCGTCCTCCAACTCAACCTACTACCCATTCTGCAACACCAAGCTCCCCATCACCAAAAGAGCCCAAGACCTCGTCTCGCGACTCACCCTCGACGAGAAACTCGCCCAACTCGTCAACACGGCACCGGCGATTCCCCGACTCGGCATCCCGAGTTACCAGTGGTGGAGCGAAGCCCTGCACGGCGTCGCCGACGTCGGCTTCGGCATCAGATTAAACGGAACCATCAAATCCGCCACCAGCTTCCCTCAAGTCATTCTCACCGCAGCTTCCTTCGACCAAAACCTCTGGTACCAAATTAGCAAGGTGATACATCTCAATGTTTATATACACTTTAACTTTTCTTTATTTCTTCGATGTTTTGGACTTTACTGAATTACATTACTGACATGTTATTATGTTGCTGCATTGTTGTTTTGTTTGGTGAAGACTATTGGGAAGGAAGCGAGGGCGGTGTACAATGCGGGGCAAGCGACGGGGATGACGTTTTGGGCTCCGAACATAAACGTTTTCAGGGATCCACGGTGGGGGAGAGGGCAAGAGACTGCAGGGGAAGACCCTTTGATGAATGCGAAGTATGGTGTGGCGTATGTGAGAGGGCTTCAAGGGGATTCCTTTGAAGGTGGGAAACTGGGTGAGTGGCTTCAAGCTTCGGCGTGTTGCAAGCATTTCACTGCCTATGATTTGGACCAATGGAAGGGCCTGGATCGCTTTGTCTTCGATGCTCGTGTAAGTGTGTTTTTTTTTTTTTTAAATTTTGATGCCGTCCATGAATGGGTGAAACTTGAAACCATACTCTTCTGTCGTCTCTTGCTTACTCTGTTTCTCACTCTCAAACTGTCTTTTAGGTTTATTCAACATAATTGGCTTAATTATGAATTTGGTCTCAAATTATTTTAAATAATTTAGTTTAATTTTTAAATTTTAAAAAGATTTAATTTGATTATTAAAATTTGAAAATAAATCAATTTAATTTTTAAATTATTTTATATTGTTTAATTTGATACGAGTTCTTAAAATTTGAGATCAAATAAATTGATTTTTAAGAATTTAGGAGTCAAATAAATTTATTTTTTAAAATTTGATAGTTAAATTAAATATTTTATAAATTTGAAGATTAAATAAATTTATTTTTAAGAATTTGATAACTAAATTAAATATTTTATAAATTTAGGGATCAAATTAATTTATTTATAAAAATTTAAGGATTAAATTTAACATTTTTAAAATTTAAGGATTCAAATCATTTAAAATTTAAAATAATTTAAGAATTAAATTGATAATTAAGCGAATATAATTAGTGGAGTAATTAATTATTGTAGTTGGAGTATCACCCATGCATTTTTTATTATTATCAGAGTTGCTTTACCTAGTTACTATCCTCACAAATCTAAATCTACAGATTTTTGTCTTCCATGCAAGTGGTGTTTAGTTTTTAATATCTTTTCTTTGTTGTTTCATGCATCCATGATTTCTTGGAACTCGGAACATAGTGTCGTGTCCTGTATTGTAGTATTTGTTTGCTCTTTTTCTTATCTTAAGGCTAAAAACTGCACTAATATAACGAAGTAGAGTTGGGAAACATTAAGATCGTTCCCAAGTCAAGATTGGAGGAAGGTGATTGCTCTTTTTCTGACTTTGAAGCAGTTTTTATTGAACATATTTGTACATTGCAGTGTTTGAAAATTTGTTTTATGCAGTAGTATCTCCAAAGGAAAAAGTGAATTTGGATTCTTTATTTTTTTAATGGGTTCTTTATTATTCTTAATAATAATAATATATTATTATTATTATTATTATTATTATTATTATTATTATTATTATTATTAAGAACACTCCTGAATCCTTATTTTTATTCTAATAATAAAATTTAAATTGAGTTTTTAAATAATCTTTAATGGTCCTATTATATTTACTTATATAAAAACCTTCATTTTGAGTTGGACTTTTTTTAATGATTAAGCATGGTAACGTTGCTTGTAGATGCTTATATAAGCCATTTTTACAACAATTTAATAATTTAATGAAAATTTATTTGCTTTAGCGGTATTCATAAATTGTTTAGCTTCAAAATGTAATATAAATAATTGTATTTAGGATTTTAGTGGATATTTCTTTAATATATATAAAAATGTGAGTGGAATTTAAGGAAGTAAAAATATGTGTAATTTTTAATAAATTTTAACTAATAAGAAAAAATATATTTTAAAATATTAGAGTATTTCTGTTACCACCAATGCCTTTTTTAGATATTTAGAAAGAAAATTGTTAATTTTCAATATCAGGAACAAATTTTAATGTTTCTTTTCTTTCAATTTTTCGTTTGTTTCTATTTATCTTCAAAGTTCAAACAATCAATGGGTTGGTGGCTTAGTGCTTTATTTTGTTTTCTTTCCTGAATTATTTGCTGTGGATTGTGTATTTTTCCTTCTATTCGAATGTACTTTGCTTATGGAAGATGATTATTTTTAGACACCTTTGAGTATTTATTTATACTTTGATAATACTATGATATATATAAAATAAAGAGATATGGAAAAATAAAAAAATCTTAATAACATGTTTGTAATCTATGAGTGTCTTAATTAATATCAACATCCTTTGCTAATTTAATATCACTGCTTTTATCTTTTTTAAACAAGTATCACTTCTTTATAACCAAGAGAAGAGAGTCGTAATATACCTAGAAGATGTGTGAAAACAAAGAAACACACGTGATTGACCTTCTAATGATATCATTGCTTTTTTGACGTTTTAAGTTGAACAGTGTAATGCAATTAATATTGGACATTGGACATGGATATAAAGTTAGGTTCATGATGTGACACTATATAGTGCTATTGATTACTTCCTAGCTTCCTTTTCGCTTGTTACCCTTTTCTTAATTCTCTGACCCCTTTGTGATTCAGGTCACATCGCAAGATTTGGCAGACACATACCAACCTCCATTTCAAAGTTGCATAGAGCAAGGTAGAGCCAGTGGGATAATGTGTGCCTACAACCGTGTCAATGGGGTTCCAAACTGTGCAGATTTCAATCTTCTAACCAAAACGGCAAGACAACAATGGAAATTCGATGGGTATATATATATATATATATATATATATAGATATAGATATTAGCTTGACCCTTTTTGAAACCACGTTACATTACATTACATGTCACGGATGAATGTGTGAAATGAAAGTACTTGGTCTTTTCTTTGGGTGAAACTTCTTTTTCAAATTGATTGACCTATTTGGCTCTTTTTTATTTCTTTCATCCCCTCTATTTGAAGCTAACACATTACATTTTTTTTTCAAAACAAATCTTAAATTTTTTTGCTGTAAATAATTTTAGGTATATTACATCAGATTGTGGAGCGGTCTCTATTATACACGAGAAGCAAGGTTATGCAAAAACAGCAGAAGACGCTGTAGCCGATGTTTTTAGGGCAGGTATAATAACACTCTTCTTCTTCCTCTATTCTTCTTCATATATCCACATATTTCTTTTTTTGTTTATATGATAATTATGGATTACTATCTAAATGCAATCACAATGTATACGAGGTAATTATATAATTATGTTAATATTCCCAATGCATGATGATTTTCTCACATGTCTCTGACCGTTTGCTTTCTATACCAATATTTTTTAGCAAAGTCATGTGGATTGGTCCACACTTGTGTTAGGTCCCCCACATATCACGTGTTAGCTTAGTCTCATGCTCACCCACCAAAGTCCCATTTGCTTGTAAACATATTTTAAATTTAAATATCAACTCCAAAAATTCACTACTGCACTCCAAATATTAAGCTTTGTGTTTTTTATTTGCTCACTTTCTAGGCAATTGTTTCCTGCACCTCCATAATTGCTTCTGGTACCTTTTTAACTTTTCAGAAAGCCTAATCTGAAATGCAATTTTCCATTTTGTATTAGACTTTCCATAATGTAATTCAGAATATAAATTTTTCCATGATTAATCCAGAATGTAAATTACATTTTGGAATGGGGTGCAGGAAGCAAATCCGAAGGTGCAGAAAGCAGTTGGCCACTTTCCTGGTATACATCTGTCACACAACTAGCCCGAACACAACCTAGAAAAAAGATAACAAAGGCTATATAAATTATTAAGAATCATTTTCACACAATTTTAGACCACTTTTACTATAGGAAAATTGATCACGTGCACCGACGCATTATTATTGGGTTCCCTAATCAGGACGGATGTAGGGATGGGGAAGGATACGTCTTGGACCCTCATTTTTTTTTCTAAAGATAAAGATCTTAAATTTTCTTAAAAGAATTATAATCTTATACTTATTAATATAAATATATACGTAAATGTTACGAAAGAAAAAATCACTTTGCATAGTAGTTGTCATGTTACATTTGTGTTAGACATGTATTTATGTTTAATATTACATATACATTTTAAGTATTTTTAATTGTATCTTATACTCTTTTATTTCTATTTTCAAAATCTTATCTTGTACTGATACATATAAGGCCAGCTACATGGTAATGCCTTATGTCCTCTATTGGTCATAAAATATTCTTTTACCTGAGAACGAGAAGAATAAATATTGATAATTGATTTTTCAAGCAATCATGTGAGTGTAACTTTGACTTTTGATCATCTATGTATAATTGTATGATCTAAATTTACTCTTTCAACTCATTTTGCAGGAATGGATGTGGAGTGTGGTGATTACATAACCATGCATGCAAAATCCGCAGTGTCCCAAAAAAAAACTACCCATATCTCAAATCGACCGTGCCCTTCAGAACCTCTTCTCCATTAGAATAAGACTAGGCCTATTCGATGGAAACCCCACCAAGCTTCCATTTGGCACAATTGGCCCCAACGAAGTGTGCTCCAAACAAAGCCTCCAACTAGCCCTAGACGCAGCAAGGGATGGCATAGTCCTTCTAAAGAACACAAACTCACTCCTCCCACTTCCAAAAACAAACCCCACTATCGCATTAATAGACCCCAATGCCAATGCCTCATCAAAAGTCTTCCTAGGAAACTATTATGGGCGTCCTTGCCATTTGGTGACACTTTTGCAAGGCTTTGAGGGCTACGCTAAAACGGTTTACCATCCTGGGTGTGATGATGGCCCACAATGTGCTTATGCTCAAATAGAAGAGGCAGTGGAGGTTGCAAAAAAAAGTGGATTATGTGGTGTTGGTTATGGGGTTGGATCAAAGTCAAGAGAGGGAGTCACATGATAGAGAGTACTTAGGGTTGCCAGGGAAGCAAGAAGAGCTTATTAAGAGTGTAGCTAGGGCTTCTAAGAGACCTGTTGTTGTGGTGCTTTTGTGTGGAGGCCCGGTTGATATTACTTCGGCTAAGTTTGATGAT
>PYAF01003924.1:107702-126974 GCA_007407185.1 Glycine tomentella | reverse complement strand
GAGAACCTACAGATTCTACACTGGTCCAAAGGTCTATGAATTTGGCTACGGCCTAAGCTACACAAAATATTCCTACAAGCTCCTCTCACTCTCACACAGCACCCTCCACATCAACCAATCATCCACACATTTAACAACTCAAAATTCCGAAACCATACGCTACAAGCTGGTTTCGGAGTTGGCGGAAGAAACATGCAGGGCCATGTTGTTGTCGATCGCTTTGGGAGTCACGAATCGCGGTAACTTGGCGGGGAAGCATCCCGTGTTGCTGTTTGTGAGGCAGGGAAAGGTGAGAAACATTAATAATGGGAATCCGGTGAAACAGTTGGTGGGGTTTCAAAGTGTGAAGGTAAATGCAGGGGAAACGGTTCAAGTGGGGTTTGAGCTAAGCCCTTGTGAGCATCTTAGCGTGGCGAATGAGGCTGGTTCGATGGTGATTGAAGAAAGGTCTTATTTGTTGCTTGTTGGGGACCAAGAGTACCCAATTGAAGTCACTGTTTGAGTGTTTCATGCAATGATAATTGGAGTGTTCAAACAAATTGTAATGCCTTAAAGGAATAAGAAACTAATTTGCCACTTCTTTTTGTGACATTATAATTTTCAGCATGTTTACGTATCCGCATAGCGTTTTTAGTGTGAAACATTGGTTCACAAATTATACGAGGTGATCAATTCAACTGAATGCCGGTGGGGTGACTTCAAAGTGCATGATATGCGACCACGGCTTAAGAAGTTTTCTTGAATGGATTCATAGATTTCCGTTATCGTTATTTAGCATAGTAAACATTGTCAATCCTTTATCAACTGAAGTAACTAGTTATTTTTAAGGACTCAAAAGAAGGCTCCGTTATTTATTTATTTATTTATTTATTTTATCGTTTCTCTATCTTTTAGTTTGAACTTATAATGAGTTGAATATTGGAATTCTCACAAGTGACATACATTTGGGGTTGTACATGAGATCTAAACCGGACAGATAGTAATATTATGAGATATATGATTACAACTTTTGACTTGGTGTAAAATGCCAATATCTTGAGAGATTGATTCTTAAATGGATTTCACAGGGATAGACCCAGGAATAAATGATTGGAGGCCAAGTATAAAATTAAAGTTCACTATGTAATATTGTATTTAAAAGAACAAAAGTTTAATGTTTTGAAGAAAAATCATCTAAAAAAAAGTAAATTTTAAACAAATATTTTTTTCTAAAAGAATAAAAGTATAATCATATTTACTATAAAGACTACAAAAAGGAGTATAATATATTGTGAAAAAATGTACAAGATAAATAACACTTAAGTATCATTATTTATTTCTCTAAAAAAAGTATCATTACTTATATATAGAATCAAACTCCCTAAAAATAAAATTAATTACTCTCTATATATTATAATAAATATAACAAAAAGACAATGTCTAGACATGAAAGAAAAACAAAAAAAAAAAAAAGACATGGTACGATTTTATTTTATTTTTTTAACAAATGGGGAATATTAAGGCGTGACAATCTCCGTGCAACGACGTTGGTATTGCTTTATTCTTTTGACGGGGGCATGTTAGCGTATGCTAATGTTTTGACAAATAACAATACAAAATTAAATAATTTACGAAAATGCTTCTAGATCTTAAGACCCTTTGGCTCGCTGACCCAGTGATAACGCCGGCATACATGACTATAAATAACTCATTCATGAGGCCTAAAGAAATTTATGTTCTTCTAGAAAAATGACTTTTGTTTTCAATGAGATGTAAAATCTGCATAATATTTTTTTTTGGCCTTTTCTTTTGTTGGACTAAGCAAAATCGAAGAGTGTGAGATCATCGAATACTTTTGTCAGAAAAAAATAGAAACTAAAAATCATTTCATAAAAGTAAAAATGAAAATAATGAGTGATACAAATGAAAAAGATAAAGGGTATAATTAATTAATATCAGATATGTATATATCAAAAGAGACATTAGATTGACATTTTTATATACTAATAACAAATAATTCATTAAATTAGTGTATAACCATTTTTTTCTATAAAATATATTTTAACCATTAATGTCCACCGAAACATTAGGTTGTTACATATTATGATTTATTTTGTCAATTATATTTATTTTCATTCCAAAACTCAAATCGACAAAGAAGAATTCTTTTTAGGGTAAATATCCATTTTCATTCCTGAATGTATCCTTGAAAGATGAAAATTTAAATTTTTGTCCTTGAAAGTGAAAAAAGTGTGATAAATATATCTCTCCGTTAACTTTCGTTCGTTACCGTTAATATCAGAGACGAATTTGTCAGTGTACTACACATTCAGGGATGAATTTGTCAGTTCTCTATCTAAAATATAATTTAATCTTCATATTCTCTCTTTTTTAATCATTATAAGCATAACATTACAATAAACACTTAAAAATTAGGAAAACAAGCATAAGTTAAAACAATCATAATAATTAGCATAATATTGATTAATAAATATAATTTGGTTGTTATTCTGAATTTTCTATTATAACAATATTAGATAATAATAAAATCAAGTTGAGTCTCATTTTTTTGTAAGGATTAATTTAATGATTGTGTATTTTAATTTATTCGAGCCTCATATTTTAGGTAAGTATTATAAGTAAAAACAAAGATAATAATAAGCATAATATTGATTAATAAGCAATATTTGTTTGTTGTTATGAAATTTCTATTATAATAATGTTAGATAATGACAAAATCAAATTGAGACTTATTTTTTTGTAAGAATTAATTTAATGATTGTGCATTTTTTATTTGGGTCTCATATTTTTGATAAAGTACAATCATATTAGAAATTTAAAAGCAGAAATATGAGATAATACTTACCTAACAAATGAGACTCAAATAAATTAAAATACACATTTATTAAATTAATTTTTACAAAAAAATAAGACTCAGTTTGCTTTTGTCATTATCTAATGTTGTTATAATAGAAATTTCAGAACAATAAACAAATTATGTTTATTATTATGTTTGTTTTAACTTATTCTTGTTTTCCTAATTTTTAAGTATTATATTATAATGTTATGCTTGTAATGATTAAAAAAGAGAGAATATGAAGATTAAATTATATTTGGGTAAAGAGCTGATAAATTCGTCCTTGAATGTGTAGTGCGCTGACAAATTCGTCTCTAATATTAAGGGTAACAGATAGAAGTTAACGGAGGAATATATTTGTTACACTTTTTTCAGTTTTAGGAACAAAAATTTAAATTTTTATCTTTTAGAGATAAATTTATCAGCACCTTACACATTTAAAGAAAAAAAATAATTATTTACCCTTTTTTTATTGTTTATAACGATGATATCCTAACATCATAGGCATTTGGTGGTACATTCAACAATTTCATGTTTCAATATATTAAATTTTTTCTACATTTTTTTTCCATCACGCTTTAATTAACGATTAACAAATCCGATAACAATTAACAAATGTGACACCAGGGTGGGTTGTTTTGTTTCAACGTGGGGCCATCACATGGATTCAGTTCAAGATCACACTGCGCGAGCGCTTACATAAACAAAATATCGGAATCATTCATTCATTCAGAGTCAGCATCGCTATCTCCAAAACAAAGTACTACCATTTTCCCGTCTTCTCCATTTTCTTCATCAGCACCGTTGACTTTTTCCAATTTTCCAATTTCCTCGGTGATTCTATAATCTCCGTCACAATCGCGCGCCAAACGCTGAATCGATCGGTGCTACCGTGCTACCACTCAGGTCAGCCACCTACTCCCTCCTCATTGATTTCTCCGAACTTCGTTCCTTTTCTTCCGCTCTCTCCGTTCTTTTTCGAATCTACATTACTTCAAAATCCATTTCCTGATCACATAAAAATCTCCTATGGATTTTCAAATCTGAATCTTAGATATGAGCCTATAATTTGTGTTATAGTTAGTAGTTTGCCTTTAACTCAAGAAAAAAAAAAAACACTATCACTTTGTGTGCGTGTCTTCTTTTCCGCAACTATAGCGTTATTTATGAAATAGCAAATTTGTTACTGCTTCAAATACGTGTTCTGAAAATTGAACTGGTGATTGAATTGACAAGACATTATTATGGTCGTGGTTCGATTTATTCAATATATTGCATTTGCTATTGAATCGCGATTGACTCTATAATGTTTGAGTATGAAACGTAGCTGGATCTAAGTCAAACTAGTTCAACCAGCTTAACAATTTGGGGGAAATTTGTGATTTCAGAATTTTTTTTTTTGACGGTGAGAGAGATGCCACTAGTATTGAGCCTAGGAAATGTATTAATTTTTATTTTATTTTACTTCACTTCACGATATTTGCTGTACCTGGGATTTGTAACTATAGATGATACTCTTCATAGGCCAGGGGATGCTGTTAGCTTGCATCCTGTAAATTTTATTTTTGAATTTTGTACCAACAAGAATGAGATATCATGGAATTTTTATATGTGCTAGCCTTCTATTGTGTATGAAATGATTAATGCTGGAGAAAAAAAAACTACCTTCTCCACTTTACCCTGTTAATCATGGAATTGCCTAACTATTTTTTAAGGATAATGTTTTGTGATGGTTTAATTTTTTTTATAGAAGGATATATGTAATATTTATATAAATGCTCCCCATGAATACTAGAAATTGTTATGAAAGATCTCATTGTAAATAATATTCCTAAGAATTCGGTCTTTAATCTAGTCCAATGGTGTCATGATCCATGTAGCCAACTTCACCTACTGGGATAAGACTCTTGTTGTTGCTTTATATATCTTGGATTCATATCCTAAATTTAAGAAATACCATATCCAAATATAATACTGGTATGTTATCTTACATTTCCAATACAGATACCCGTATACGTGCATGATGCATCATACGATTAAACTTTTTGACAAGCTGTGATGATAGCCATTAAGTGTTAGTTTGCACTTTGTTGTGCTCTTCCGGGTCTTGATTGTGTGAGACCTGAACTGGGCAAAAGCTAAAGTCTTGTCTATCACAAATATTGAACCTAGAGCAGATTACTTGTGTCGCCTTTATGAGAAACTTGCTTTTAATGAAATATGTAGTAAAATATTGCTTTAATCTCCATCCTGAAGGTCTCATCCTTTTTTGCTTTAAAAAAATACGAAGTAAAATATTGTCTAAGATTTTAGGAAAGGAAATGTACTAATTACTAACGGATTGTAACAACAAGGTGTTTGAGTTTGACTGATGGATGCGGCTAGCTATTAGCACCCTAGATTGCTTACTCAATATTTAAAATCCTCACTGACTACTTTAATTCACAATTTTCTAAATTTTCCTCAACTATGTGAATAAAAAAATAGGATTTTAATTAATTATGAGCTGGCTTGATTATAAAAGTAAATCAGGGCAATTTAAAAAAAAGTAATTCTAAATTCTAAGATACTTAGAAGGGAGTACAAATAGGAATTTGCAATTAGAGTGTCAATAGTCCCATGCACGCTTAATTGATCTAAAGTTCCTCAATGGGATATTCAGATGGTCAGATTTCCTTTATGCTGCATAGGATATACTTTTCTATTTGAAAATAAACAAATGTCAACCTGCCACTGATATGACAAGTTTTAAAATATTGATTCCTGTCCAAACCATGTTGAATTGATTCTAAACCTATGTGAACCACGGTTATATCTCTAATCCGTTCTCACCCATTTATGTATTTAATGAAATACAGAAAATTGATTAAAGTGGTCTGGACACGTATAAAGAACAACTTCTCAGCTTTGGGACTGTGGTATGATAAAATGTAGTTCTGCCCTACTTTTTGGGTTTTAGTTCTTTGTCTGCAATTTACAATATTTTTTGTATTTGTTGAACATTTATATCAATAGAGGTGGGAATATTACAATAATCAGATAAATTATAATATTTTATGATGTCGACAACAACTCAGCTCACTTCTGTTGATTTAAATTTAAGATTTGCGTTTTATGTTAATATTAATTTTATACATTGTATTCTAGCCATGCTATGTCCTATAATTTTTAGAATTTCACATTCCTGTATCTTTGTTGTATCATATTTGTGTACCATATCATATGTGTTTGTCTTGTGTTGTACCTATGTTGTGCTTTCTAGGTTTTAGATGAATAGAAAATTGTTTCATTTAAATTCATAGTCAATCTCTTTTTCTTTATATATTATATATATATATTTTAAATAGATAAACTAACTATGCTGAGTGGCTATAAATGAATGCCAGCATTTTAACAAATAAACCAAGGTAAAAAATATTTCCCATGAATTCACATTGGCCCAATCAAATTTTAGCTGACATAATTTCAATGAATGGTAATATATGGTATACATTTTGTTGATGTTAAAAGTTAGTTGTCTTTACAATTTGTAACTATACAAGAACTATAGCCTGTCTGCATGATGAGCTATTGGATAAAAAATTAGCTCTGGTATGCTGTAATTATTTAGAAGATGGGTGATTACTTAGGTAAATTGGTATTGACTTTTGCAGTATTCATTTTTGACTTTTAGAGAGAGTCTCTAACAGACCAACATGAGTGTGGATCCAAAGAAAAGTGCCTCTAATGGCCAGGAGAAAATGTTGCCATCACAAGAACAGCAGGCATTGGTACGTCCAGTAATTTTGCTTTCTTGGTGCATCCATCATGCTCTCACCTTGTTTTGAGACTTGGCATTTGTAAATATTAAACTGCAATGTTTTGAGCAAAGGAAAATTTAAACTCATAATAATTTCCTTTCTTCCAGATCAATGAGGTGAGAAAGTTAATTGGGCCACAGTCTGGTAAAGCGTCCATTTTTTGTTCTGATGCATGCATCTCAAGGTATTTGAGAGCACGGACTTGGAATGTCAAGAAGGCAGTCAAGATGTTGAAGCTGACCCTGAAATGGAGAGAAGAATACAAACCAGAAGAGATTCGCTGGGTGAGTTGCTGCCTTTCTTCATTTTTTCGTATGGCTTTTGAGACGTAATACATAGCAGGGAAGGGATGTGTCCTTCTTGTTATTGCTATTTCTAACCCAATCTTTCTATATACGTAGGTTAACCTGAGTATTTTGTGTTGCATCTATTCCCTTTTGCACTCCTCTCTTAAGTGGAGATGAGGGTGGGCCTGAATAAACGTTAAAAAAGTTCTTAATTGTATCCATTGGCCTTGTTTGGCTCTATCTGATCAATATCATACCTGAACATCATATTGTCTTCAGACTTATTAACTGAGTTCCCATTTAATTACTGACTGACCTGGAATGTTTGTGATCTAAACATTTATGTCAAACCATCACTCTTTCTGGAATTATCTTCTGATAAAAGTTGTTTGATGTGTATTTTTTTGATGTAGGAAGATATTGCTCATGAAGCAGAGACAGGAAAAATCTATAGAACAAATTACATTGACAAGCATGGGAGAACAGTCCTAGTAATGAGACCTAGTCGCCAGGTATCTTCTGAAAATCACATATAACCTCGGGTTATCTATGTCAGATGTCTTGTGTTTTGCTTGGAATAAGTGAAAATGGAAGAATGAGAATGAGGGATATATGTTGGAAAGCTGTCTTAATTTTGGTCATCCATAGCCTGCCTTAGTTGCAGCTTCTTTCGGGGATACCTTTGTTGCCGAGGCTGGTGTTTAGTCCTACATCAACTAGAGATATGAGTTAAATAGAGCTTATAAAGTTTGGACATCACGTTACAAGGTGGTTTTGTGTTGTCAATTTAGGTTCTAAACCTAAATTTTAAGATGATACAAGAGTCTATCCTAGATCCATTGTTGGGCCACCTATATTTTCACTCTCCAGGACAGTAGCCTTGGGTGGAGGAGTGTTGGAAAGCATCGTTAATTACGGTTACCGCTAGCCCGCCTTAGTTTTGGCCTCTTTGAGGGCTGCCTTAGTTGCCACCTCAAGGGTGGTGTTTAGTCCCACATTGACTAGAGATATAACTTAAATAGATACTATAAAGCTTGGGTAGTCCTCACCTTACAAGTTGGTTTGTGGGGTTGAGTTATGCCCTAAACCCAAATTCTAAGAATATATTTAAACATATTACTTGTCACGTCTAAAAGAACCTAATTCACTTCTAAAACTTAGCTCAAGAGAGGTGGATTGTCAAGTCTTATAAGGAATATTTTGGCCATATTCCTTGTCAATGTGGAACATCTTAACACCCACTTCTCTCACGCCTAGAACTAAACATCTAGAGCATGAAGTTTGCAAGACTGGATATTTGTAGGTGACCCAGCTTGAAGACTGGATAGATTTTGACATCATATTAGAAATGGACTGAACCTAAAGCAGCATTAAACATCTGAAGCATAATGTTTTTGGGATTGGACATATGTAGCTGGCCTAACTTCAAGACTAAATAGGTTCTGATAATCTGATGCCATATTAGAAATAGACTGAACCTAACTTTATTACTATAGTTACCTAATTTCCAACAGAATGCACTCTTATGCTTCCTGCTTTGACATTCATGTCAGATTTAATAGATTATACCTGCATAGCTGGTTAAAATCTTGTTTTTGTAGAGGAATGTTATCCATTTTTTTAATGTTTTTCTTCTTTTTTTGGGTGCAGAACTCGAAGTCAACAAAAGGCCAAATTAAATATTTGGTATACTGCATGGAGAATGCTATTTTAAATCTTCCACCAGAACAGGAACAGATGGTCTGGTTGATTGACTTCCAGGGTTTCAATATGTCACACATATCAATAAAGGTGACACGTGAAACAGCCCATGTATTACAAGAACATTATCCTGAACGTCTTGGTCTGGCAATACTGTACAATGCACCTAAGTTCTTCGAACCATTTTTCACGGTAATTAAATAATTTTTTCCCTATCTCACACTTCATGCTTCAATATCTTTCTGCTTCTGTATATCTATATTGATTTTTGTGTATTGAATGAAGCCGTAAGTTGATAATGTGATGCAACTATTTTTAGCTGCTAATAATTCTGATCATTAATCTCGTACTGTTGTCTGATGACAAAATATTTATTGCTGCAGATGGTAAAGCCCTTATTAGAGACCAAGACTTATAATAAAGTCAAGTTCGGTTACTCTGATGATCAGAACACCAAGAAGATTATGGAGGATTTGTTTGATTTTGACCATCTTGAATCTGCATTTGGCGGGAATGATGATACAGGATTTGACATAAATAGATATGCTGAGAGAATGAAAGAGGATGACAAGAAGACTTCCTCTCTCTGGACAAGGGAAAACTCTCCACCATCAGTCCCAAATCATGCTTTTTCTTTAGATTCGACTAGGTTAGAATCAGATACTGATGCTTCAGACAGTGAGAAAATAGACTCTTCCCCTGACCCTGTGATTGATACAGGTATCATTAACCCTGATCAGTAAAGCTTGCTTACTGAAGGAGAAAAAAATGCCAGTGCAGATATTCATTAGAATGAGAAATTGCATACCTTGGGCCTTTGAAATAACATACAGGCACTGAGGATGCAATATGCTATGACAATTCTTATTTTGAAGTTAGAATCAAGAAAACTTTTGTTAATTTCATGTTTGGATTTAAACATGATCACAGATGTTTTTGCCTTGTGAATTCTATCCTTTAACCGGCATGAAATGCTTGCTTGTGCAGTCAGCAGTGTTTTGCTGCTGTTGTGATAGAATTAATACTAATATATGTGTGTGTGTGTGTAAAATTAATACTTATGTGTGTGTGCGCGCGCTAAAAATAAGTATTAACTTGTGATCCTGATTTGGAGAGGGAAGACAGTTGGCATCTATATTTTAGTTGTAGATAGCCGAAGATGGGGGAATCCATATATGGACAGAACCTTGATCCTCAAAGCAAGATAAAAGGTCCTGCTAGTACAAGTTGATGTTCCTCATCTTTTGTTGCTGTTGTGGTAGAATTTTTTTTTCCTCCCTCGTGGATGGAATAATGGTTTTAGTTATTTATAGCAAGCAGGTTCTTCTAACCCTTCACCCAATATCATGCTTGTCTAGGGTAGGGTAGTAAGGTTTCATGTGGATTTGTTTCTTTTAAAAGAGATCAGATGTGCAAAGTAAAAAAAATAAAGGTATATGTAACCATGGATTTAAAATTAGTCAAGATTACAAGGTTTTTTTTTAATTGAAATCAACAGTATATATATGTATATATATTTTTTTATATATACATTTGCTCACCTATAAAAAAGGTTAAATCTTTCATGTGTTGTCTCAACCAAGTTGCAGTATAGTTGACTATTTGTGCTTTAAACCTTTCCATGTTTCTGCCAAGTTTGAAATAAAAAAAAAAAAAAAGAGAATGTTGGAATATGAAGAAGGAATTCCCTAACTGAAGGACCTGCCGAACATACCACCTTTTCTTCCCACTCCATTCTCCAACTGCATGATTCAGAAATTCTCGTATACTTTCTCCTTCTACCTTGCCACGTGGACATTCAGTTATTTTCCCTTTCTCATCTCATTCCCATCTTCCTACTGGCTATGCGACTTGTCATTTTTTTTTCCTTCGTTCTCTCATATACGGCTGTATTTGTTTGAGGTTTTGGAGAGAGAAATATAATAGATGGAGATAGAGGAGAGATAATTTGAAAAAAGAGAAATAGAATAAAAATAAATAAGAAATATAATAGAAATAATATGATAAAATTATTAATAAGATGAAATGACAAAAATACCCTATGAAATAGTTAGACTCACATCAAATAAGAGATTTAGGAGGATAAAACAAACTTTTTACCTACATATATGTTTGAAATCTGTAATGATGACTGGATGTTGCAGAATGAAACCTACCTCACTCTTTTTTTTTTCTCCATTGAACAATCTCTACCAAACCTGCCTCCTATATTTCCTGTCTTCATTAAATTATCTTTCTCGCACGTAACAAACAAACAAAGCCTAAGTCCATTCTCTTTTCCTTCTTCGTCGCCTTTTATGCTAAGTTCACATCCTACATGTTTTTGTGGATGTAAAATTCCTCACACTCCCTCCACCCCCCATTTTCTTCACATCTCCGCACACTCTCCCTTCCCATTCTCTTAGTGACTCATGTGTCGCCGTTCTCGTGTTCATCACCTCATGGTGGAGAGACAACTCATGGTAAGTCATCTTTTTCATTGTTACTCACCCGACAGAATCATTTTTTTTGTTGTGTATATCATATTACCCAATGAAAATATGTTTATATTTTTTTAATTTAGCGATTACAAAACAAGCATATTTCAAGTTTGTAGTTAGAAAGTAGCAAAATGAAAACATGTTTTTGTTGTTATAAACTAGGCTTAATTACAAAATTTACCACTCAACTTTCTTGTAAATTTTATAATCACCAACAAAAGATGGATGGTAGACAGTTGCTGTTTACATCGGTTATAACTACAACCGATGTAGGAAATCACTTTTCTACTTTTCACATCATGTTATTATCAACTTGATAGTAAAATATACAGAAGTTGAAAGTTCAGATGATAAAATTTTCAACATATTGAGAGTTGAATGATAAAATTTATGAAATTATAAAAATTGGATGGTAAAAATTCATGAAAATAAAACTTGGGTGATAAAATAATAAAAGTTTAATGATAAAATTTAAAATTAAGCCTATAAACTATCATCTGCGTAATTCCCAACAGAGTTTCAATGTTTGGAGGATTTGCGTTATGAAGTGAACATGCCTTTTCTCCTCTTTCTGTAGTCAAGTACTATGGGCAGAAACCCAATACGAATATTTACCTTGCTCAGATGCTCTTTGCTTACCATGCTAGCTCATTGTGATACAATACTCTCCTCTCCGGTCTCCACCGCCTTCAACTTGTATTTTTACCATGATATCATATTACAAACTATTCTTATTCCTATCATCTCATGTACTTTTTCTGCTTCATTAATCATTGAAATTACAAATTTAAAGTTACAGCACAATGCTCAAATTTTTATTTAGTTATTTTCATCTTAAAACTGGAACTGGAAGACAAAAATTCATTTCAATCCTCGTTGTGATTGAAAGGAGCAAATAAAAATTATGAGCATTCTGGTATAAGTAATAAGTTTCTATATGTAAAAACATTCCGAATGTCCAATTAAATTCACATGACAACTCATTTACAATTAATTGTAATAGACATGAAAACATTTCTTAGATTCAATGATTTATTTGTATATATATAGGCACATGGAAGCAATTACTCCTTCACCATATGAGAACAACACTGGAGTCAAGCATGGATCCTAATCCACTAGTTCGAAACTGTGCTAAACAATCCTCAAATTTCCATGCAATCTAACTGTAACACTGATAACATCTTTTTTACCCCTTATGTAATACTGTACTGCTGGTTATCGTGTGATGTATTCCCTGAAACGAAGATAATAAAATGTTAAAAAGAAGAATGTAGACTAAGAGAGAACCATAAGCAGAAGAAAGTGAGTGTTATCTATTACCTAACCCTTCAAAAAGTTATTTATTGGAACATATCATCCAACCTCTGCCTGTAAAGAGCCAAACGCTGTGACCAGGTAATAGCATTGTTAGGGCCTTGGAGACTTGGTTAACAAGATTTGAAAATGAAGAATGGAACATAATTTTAACAAACATTACATAGTAAAAATCCAATTAGTAGAAATGTGGACACCAAGTCTTCAACTAGTTACCCAATTTATGTTCAATTCCCCATTAGAAAAGTTCAGAGTTTACGGAACTCATTGAAGTTTATTGTTATTTAAAGTTTATTGAAAACTATAAAATCATGAGTGGAACTCATTGAAAAAGAAGAGAGACCTACATAATTTTGTGATTTTCAAAAAATTTCAGTCAATAACATAGAGTGTGTTCAAAAGAATATGTTATTAACATTTTTTGAAGTGAGGTTTATTCTTTCAACCTGTTTCTTGTGATTGCAAGTGCCATTTCATCTTTCCAAAGCAACAGATATCAATTCTTAAATAAAAACTTCTAGAATGCTAAAGGAATCATCTTAACTAAATGGAATGAAATATACAACGGACATAGGTACATACCCTAGTGTAGGCATAAACTCCAGCTTCAGTGGGCCCTATCGGACTCCCCCTTCTAATGAATCTTCCTTCTTTGAAAATATAAAGCATTGGAATTCCAGTTGACAATTCTAAACTAATCACCTATCAAAAGGTGAAATAAAAATAAAATCATGAGTTTCATGACTATTTATGACATTTGAACATATAAGTTGTGATAATTTTGAATACTTGATCAATCACCTCTTGGGAAGTTAGTTTGTCAAGATACATAATAATGGATCTCAGTGAATTCCCATGAGCTGAAATCATAACATTCTTTCCAGATAAAAGTTGAGGTTCAATCTGCATGCAGTATAATGTCAATGGAATCAGCTCCATATAGAATATGGATGCTATAATATCAAATTTAAACACATCTAATACTGACTTGTTAACTATTATAATCATAGACCATGCAGAATAGCATAAAAGGAGAAAATGAAGAAAAGGGAGATTGTCAGATTACAAAGTTCTAATCAGCCACCTACTTGGTCTCTGAAATAGGCAACTGCCCTTTCAGCACACATTTCCAAACTTTCACCATTTGGAGGAGGTATGTCATAACTTCGACGCCACTCATGTACTTGTTCTTTCCCATATCTGTCTGCTGTTTCTTGCTTATTGAGACCCTGTAGTTCCCCATACCTGAAATGATTACATTAACAAGTATGGCCTATAGACTATATGTTGTACACAAGGTTGTAAAGCAGGACTAGCAAACATTGAAAGAAGGAAAGCGAGTACTACATTCTTTCATTCAATTGCCAGGCTGCTATGACTGGAATGGATTGTTTTTCTGTATCCTCACTAAAAACTTGACTCCATTCCCTTGCTTGTTCACTTTCATTGTGCATTATGATAGGCACCTGCAGGAAGTTTGATCACTAATAGTGAAGACAAAGGCATTTGAATACGATATTGTAGCAAATGAATACATTTCTTCAAATAGTTTAAGCTAAATACTAATACAATACTACATAAACATACATCATCTGCAATATATATTGCATAACCTGTTTTTTTTTTTCTATTCTTTTCTGGATTATGGTCCTATAACAGTTAAACTTCCCTTCCTTCATAGGAGTTATAAGGTTGGCTTGGTGGTTGAATGGAGAGATCGTGAGCTCAAATTCCTTCCACTAACAAAAACTAAGTAACTGACTTCTAACATTTGCTGATAAAAGGAACTCTTCCCTTCCATCATAGTTAAGCACTATTTGTTAGGTGCAAGCCAAGCTTAGAAGTTATAAGTATGTTCTTAACTTTCTCAAGTAAAAATTAGTGGAAATGTTATGTCTCTTTTTAACACCTGAAGATAGTTATCCATTCATGTTACCTTCCTGCGGCGGTGCTGTGTCATGGCAAGCATGGCTGTCATCTGCGCTCGAATCAAAGCAGATGTAAATATGAGATCCACAGGAATACTACTAATTCTTTTGCCAGCTTCAATTGCCTCATCTATACCTCTCTTGCTTAGAGGGACATCAACACAGCCTGTGAACAAGTTCTTTTCGTTCCACAAGGACTCACCATGTCTAATAAGGATTAAAGAAGCTTCATCTGAGTAAGAATAAATTGAATAGCAGTTAGATAACATCCAATGGTTTCAACATGTGGCAATCAACTGAAACATGGTGAATCCAACTTTAAGATGCAATCCAAGTGAACAAGGTTTGACACAAACATATCCAGCAATAATGAATGTCAACTGAGAGAAGAGTTTTCCTTACTTGATTTCTTGTGAGTGTCTCTATCACTAGTTTTGCTTTTTGAAGGGGATGAAACTGTGTCAACCACAGATGTTTGAGATGCTAAAGATTGAATTACTCTACAATCCCTTCTTGAGAGGCAATTACTGCTGATAAAGTCCTTTGTCACCACTCTTGCAAAATTATTAAACTTTTGCTGATGATTAAAATTGTTGATGTGAGAATGGGATTGAAAAGCCCCAATTGCTTGGTTATACACTCCAGCAGCCATTCTCTGAAGATTGAAAACAAAAAACTGCATTAGGCAAAGTCACTTAATGCTGGCTAACTCATACTCGAGACAAGGGATGCATCATGAATGTGGAGAATTATTTGTTCATATTATCATCAAAGCGTACCCTCAATGTTTGAATCAATGAAACAAGAAACGAAGAAGCTCATATAAGCTTAGAAGAAAAATTTGTTGATCAATAATGCCAAAAATAACAAGAAACAAAAACCGAAACATTGGGAAACTAATACATCTCTTATTTTAAAAAATACAGATCTATTATGACGATGATTACAAAAAATCAAGATGACCCCAGGTAACAAAAATATGCGGAGGGGAGAAAAAAACAACAGAAAATATAAATCCTTCTATTTTCTACATGAAAGTGATTAAGAGTATCTGCAGCAATTAGCCGAAGAAAACAGCAAGACTAATATATTTTATATATAGTCTATATGTGAAAGTGAAAGTGGGAAGAGTATACTATAGTTTATATATATATATATATTTTTTTTTTTTCTTTTTTTTGATGAGGGCTATAGTTTATATATATAGGAGGAGAAAGTAGGAACGAATATTTATTGGCCTCCTTTTATATAAGGGTGGTGGCGAAGAAAACGAGGTGGTGGTGGAGACAATGCAGATAGCAGAGTTTTATAGTACTTATAGCAAAAGATTCTAACGAAGAAGTAGTTGAGATAGTTAATGACAGAAGCTACCAGTATTCACTTCAACCAACTAACAGGTGAAAGAAAACGATGTCGATTATTCTGAGGGAAAAGGAGTTACTATGAGTAATATTTGTTACAACTTTATTACAACTCACTTGAAATGCAGAAGAGTCAATAATGGAACAGAAAAACTAGCTGGTTTGGTTTGGTTTGTACCAAAAAGTCACACTTAAACAGCGTACGACAGTTTATGTAGTTCGATAAAAACTAGGGGTGCTGCCACAATTCTAGAGCACAATAATCCAAGCCTTTTGTTCAACAAGAAAAAAAAAAAAAATTTCAAGTCTTTTAGCTAATCTGCAAGGATTTCATCACTATGTACCTTAGGATTTGAATTAACCTGAACTACGTACAAACTATACTTATACAGGTGCTGCATGCTCTTATTTTATTAAGATGCACCTTACTTTATCGAAACTGCTAATAATTTAGAACAACCCTTCGTGATGTTTTAGGGGCAAACAGAAACTATGGCAATTAAACGACCCATGGAAATTGTGCCCCCAGCTTCTTTCATCTCTGATCTCTCTCAACGTTGTGTTTATTTAATTAGTTTTCTCTTTTTGAAATTTTAATATTTTTTGTATCGACAAACATTAATTATTATTTTTTTTGTTAACCGAAGGATTTGAATTTATCACTTCTTTTTCCTTTTCTTCTTTGACAACTGGATGCACCTTATATTTCCTAAATTTTAATATTAAATAGAAAGGAAACACATGTCTCAAAATAAGCATTGAAACCCTGAATTTAACGCATGTGTTGCACTTTTGTTGTAACTTGTAATGGATGCCGTTCAAAAACATTTTCGAAAAATTTTCCGAAATTACTTTCTGAAACAATTCCGAAAAGTTTTTTTTTCTTTTATTTAACTTTTGCAGATATTTTTTGGAATGAATTTTTTTTTTTAAAAAAAAAAACCTTACTTTAGCACGCACAGTATGAAAAATTTGATAACAATATTTTAGACAAATAGTCGAATTTAATATAAACTTACAATAAAACTAGTTTAAGGTAAAATAATTGATACTTTGATATAGAAAAGAGGGAAAAGAGAAAAAAAAAAAAAACGTAGGAAAGGTTGAGAGAACAATGAGGATGGATGGTGTGTAAGGAATAAGGTTTACACTTTGTTTTATAAGAGAAATTATTTTTGGTAATAAAAATTACAATAAAGGAAAAGGAGTGTAAATAGCAATTGAGGGAGAGTGTAAAATATCAACAGCCTGCTACTAATGCTGTCCTTGTTCTTTAATTTGGTTTTTAATGGGTAATATAGCTTTTTTGGTAGAGTGTGGTCAATGCAATTTACTTAAAAATAGTATTGGCACTTGTCATATACACTCTCTTTTTATTCTCAGTACACTCCCCTTATTTCAAATCCTGTTATTTTTCTCACATGGTTGCTCACTTCTCCCTACAATGCACTCTTTTCATGGCAATGGAACATCCACCTCTTTTTCATTAGAATCATTCATATCTTGCTTCGATCTTCCTTTCTTCTTCACTTTCTTGGTTTCACTAATCAATAGCTTTATTCTTTTGCCACAAACTAAGAAAAGTGCTTACAACTTCAAATCTCCATACATGGTTTACACATGTTGTGTAATTTGGTTAGAGATTTAAGAGGTGAATATAGATACATTAGAATGCTTTCTTTGTGTGCCACTAGATTTTGGACTTCTGAAAAGTAATTACAAAATTCAAAAAAATTTAACAGTATTTCAGAAAGTACTTTCCAAAACATATTATTTTGTATTCCCAAAAGTACTTTTCTAGAATAATGTTTAATTTTTATATTTTAGAAAGTACTTTATGGAAGTCAAAATTTAAACATCATTCTAAAAAGTACATTATGGAATAATGATATAATGGTATTTTAAGCATACAGAGTATTTATGATAGTAAAAATTAGAGAAAAAAAAGTAAAAAACTAAAGCGGAGTGTACTTAGAAAAATAGAGTACATATAGCAAAAAGCCGAAACATTTTCCTTTTTGGTCCGAAAGGAATCCATATTCTAATAATGTATTGGACACAATATTTCGGCTCTATTGTTAGTTATTGGGCCTTTGGGCTAGGTTGTTCTTTTGTAGGCCCGTGTTTGATGCACCTTCTTTTTTTCCATTATTTTCTAATAATACCCTTTCCTTATGCTTTCTCTCCCTCTCTTTTAACCATTTTCTCTTCCCTCTCACCCCATATATTATCTTCATCCTCACGAGAACAGGTTCCTTCCCCTGCCTCTTTTCTTCTTCTCCCAACCCCCATGTGCCTTTCTCCCCACCCTCATTATGTCTTTTAATTTTGTCTTTTTTCTGGTTTCTCACCTATTCGATAAAACCTAGTTTTTGTTATCTATAAAAAAAACGACACAATAGAAACTTGTTTGTATTTTTTTAAAATAAAATATATCATAATAGAAATCTGTTTTTATCAAAGATATTTTTGTGAAAAACAAATACACAAAAGAAAATGAAGAGCAAGAAGAGAAAAGGGGGAGTATGTAAATCATAGGCCTCTATTGTATTGTTTTTGTTAATAGCTGGGCCTGATGTTGGCCCACTTTTAACAAGAAAGTATATCATCAGTTTTTTTTTTTTTTATTACCCTTCATTCTTTAAAACTTGGGTATGCCAAGCAATAGTTAGAAGTGTGAAATTTCAGATTTGTAATTTTGAAAATTCAGTGGTGACGGGTGAGACACATCAGTCATTGATATAATAATTTGTTTTTATTATGAACATATGATTCAATTGACACAATAGAAACAGAAACATGTAACATTTATGTATTTTAACAAGATTTTTTTGAGATATATAAAATAAGAGTATATATAAAATATGTTTTGAAGGAAACTACGTGTGAATTTTGATGAAAATGATTTTGCAAAAAATAGCATTTATAAATCATATAATACACAACATGTTGCAAATGGACCATGTCATGATTCATAGTGTCCAGTCTCGTACCAATTAGTACTCTCCATAAAAGAATAACTAAATATACATCAACATAAGATTGACTAGTATAACTACAAACTCTATAGTCAAATAAGGAACTTCCTACAATTATTCAAATTCCTAAGGCCCTCTAGCGTGCAGTCACAATAAAAAGTTAACATAAAGAATTCAGTGAAATTAATTCCCATTACCTAACTCTCGGTAACTCTTGAAAATCTTTGTACAACTAGATGCAACCATTTCCTTCATGAAACCCAAGTTGTTGACAAATCTATCATTGGTGGCAATGCCATTGAAGCGATTGAGATTAACACGTACGTGTATGGTACGGCCTGGAGTGGACTCTTTGCAATCACGTAGAGGAATTGTTACAAGACTCTGATCGAAGCCGTATTCAACCAAATTAATACAATTAAATGTAGTACTAGGAAGTAACCTAGGTCGTCTCTCAAGGATCGATTAATTGTGTTCAGGGATTAAAATGTATTGGGGGTTGTTGACAGAATGCAAGATTATATATGAAATTAAAATCGAAATATCAAAAGCAGTGATTAAAATGGCCAGGTCTGGAACAGATT